>VZTB01008810.1:187321-225988 GCA_013397245.1 Thryothorus ludovicianus
AAAAAAGTAGTTTGAGGAATTTAAAATGTTTCCCTTTAAGATACCCTTTTTTAAACTTCCCTTAAAACATATAACGTGCTAATTTCTTCACAAAATGTTTTCCCTCTCTGTAACCATTTATAAAAACGTACATTTATATCAAAGCTCCACAACTTCTCAGTTTCAAAGCTGATACTGAGGTTAACACGGTTCTCATGGTAATTAATATTTATATCCTGATTAAACATAATGTCTTCTACTAAAAATATACCATATATTTAAAACAAAACACTTTTCTAGTGTCAATTACAAAGACCTGGAGAAGCTCATGCTTCATGCCAGCCTGCTTGTAGGTTAAGGTGAAGTGCCTCTAAGCGTTGCCTTTGAACAAGTCAGTTTTGCACTAAACCAAATTACACCGGCTCAGTTGGAGGAGGCAGAGGACAGGGAGAGAGAAAACGCCGCAGTTCTCTGCTCCAGGTAGGAGAAAAAATCCCCAACACTTCTTATTTGCTGGACACATGCCTTGCAATACTCTTTACTCAAATTTAAGAAAAATGCAGCTTAAAAGTAAGTAAGATTTACATTTACCTGAAAAATCTGTTAAGCATTAGAGTGGAATTTTCCCTCATTTGACTTAGCTAATCCACTGTTAGGCTATTTAGACAGTGTTCTATTTTAAAATTTTCCATTATGATAAATACACTTTTACTTGAACTAGAACAGTATCTAATTTTATTTTAAAGTATGAATGTTTCTAACAGGAAGTAGCACATCTGAAACTAATATAGAAGCCCCTGAAACTCAGCATTAAATAAAAATTCATACTCAATGAATACAAGCAGTTTGAATTTCCATTGTTTTCATTTTCCATCTTGCTTTTTTCCCAACACTAACTAACAGAAATGATGCATATCTATTTTTCTTCACTTTTGTCTAACACAGAATTGGCTAAAAAAATTATCCCCCATTTTTGGACAGAAGAAAATAAACCTCACGGTCCTGTTTCATACATTAACAGATTTTTCAGGGTAAACTATTCCAGTCTCCCAAATGGAGATCACCCTTGTAGGCTGGAAACAGCTTCAACAATTGCAATAAAGAGAGAAATGGATAGCTATAGGACAGAGATCTGCACCCTGATTTCCGTGTGTGTGCGTGTGCAGATGTGTGCAGGCACACACACAGGACTCTAGCTGTTTGTGGCGATGATTTAATATAGTGACTGGATAATGAGCTGTGCTCCCTGCAGCAAGTGAATCACCATTTAATGCTATTATCAACAGTTCATGACCCACCGGCATGAAATGTCAACCTGATTAATCTGAACACTACTGACCTCAGAGAGGAAAAGCTACCTTATTGTCAGAATTTAATATATAATAAAACCATACACAGAATATAAATACCTTATCAAGCAAGGCCATTAGCAGCAAATCTACTTTATTTTGCTCTACTGTTTCTTTTAAACTTGATTGGGCATATATTAAAAAAAAAAAGGAAAGAAATACTTTTGCCTAGTCAAGCAGGAAGCAATCCATTAGGACTTATTATTTTGATATACAGTGAAACATTTCAAAATGGCTGTCCAAATACAAACCCCATGTTGATAGAAATAAGAAAAAAAATTAGCATATGCTATTGTAGGACTTGCTACTGTCAATTCATATCAGGATATGATCAGAAATTGTTCTTGCTTTTCTAAGGTCACTGAGGCAATAAAAATACTGATTTGTAAATAGGAAACAGCTTGTGTGAGTGATGCTGCATAGGTCACAGAAGAAAGCTACCTTAGCTTTATAAAATGAATACACGGCAAGATCAGAAACTTGTATCAGTTACATTCATGAATATTAGTGTAACCTCAACTTTTTTTTACATTTATATCAAAGATTTTTTCTTTTGCAATTCAGTACCATGATAGAGTACACTCAACAAAATTTTTATACATTTTTTCTGTTCTCTTTGGAGAATAAACCAGGAAAACAAGAAAAAAGACATGTTTTACCAGTCACAATGAGGTTAATACAATCTTGCTATATATTCTCCATATGTCTTTTAAATTTAACTTGGCTAGGAGCCTTATTAAAAGATGCAAAACTTTTCAGCCAGCTTTTCAGGATTCTCTACATAACAGTATATAAATAACCCAGACTGAAGCTGGGAGGACTACATGGCATTTATCTGTCAAGTTATATTAACTGACACAAGCACAGTAACTACTATGATTTATTGTTAAAACACTGTACAGTTACCTTTAAAATGAAACCCACAATGGTTTCACCCCTCATTTTTTATCATTGTCACCTGGTACTGAAAGGGCTAAGGGATTTTCAGGACATGGGACTGGAAGAAAACCGAGTGAAATCCCCAAAACTGCCCACATATGAATGGAATGACCGTGGGTGGGACGAGAATGAACACTCCAAGTACTGACTTATAACCACTAGCAGCCAAGGAAAGAGGAACATGTCAAACTGACTTGACTAAAACTTGGACAAAGCCTTGATGTCTGAATTCCCAGTTGAGAGCTCTGCTGGAAATGTAAAGAAGGAATAAAGGAATTCTGGACACTTAAGCAGGAAAGTAATTCATGCTGCCAGCACAGACACATGTTTAAGCTTTGCTTTTCCATTCAGAAACCAAACAGTTCTTGAGTGCCAGTTGACTAGTAAGTGTTGGCCTGTTTTGCAAAGGCTGTCCTGTGTAGCTGCAAATACTGCTGGCTGCAGTGTGCCCGAAGGGGCAACATCTGACAGCCATTAAAACCTCCTCTGCACCCCTCCTCCAGACGTCGAGGCAAGGAGGGGTTTGCCATACAGTAGCACAGCCATAGTGCTCACTCTTAGGAACTCCAGACACAGTAATAACAAGAGTTAACACAGAGGGGCTGTATTTAGATCTCCATCAAGCACAAAGTGAAAACCTGTCTGCTAGGATGTCAAAAATATTTTCTGTTACCTGCAACTAATGACCACCTTCACAATCATGATGCTTTTTAGCCCACTGCAGATTAGCTCACATAGGAGTCTTGCAGCTAGATTGCATCTTTTGCACTCACAAAGCCATGCAGCCCTCTCCTGCTACACAAAGCTGCTTTGCCTGCATGGTTCCTACCTGTACACTCATTCTATGAGCCCTTTTAGAGAGTCTGTTTGCCATACACATTTTTGTTCTGTTTGAATTTCATCCCTTTTACCTTTTGTGGAAGAAGAGGAACAAGGGATTGGGAACTTGTTCTTCTCCTTTCTAAACAGCTCCTTGACACAACCAAAGCCCAGAAATTGAGCAGTCCCTTCAGACTAAGGTAACAACCCTCCACAGTCCCGACTGTGCTAAGTAGGTGCTACAAGTCACATCAAGTTGCAGGTCTGCACCAAACAGGGTATCAAATACACAACCCGTATCAAATAACAGTTTACCCAGAACTCCTATGCTGGACAGACAGATTGCTAAGCTATCTCACAAATATTTGTGGTGGCTTTCTATAAAAGTGGCAACATAGAGTTCACTGAGGAGCTTGGGGTAAAAAGGGACCTGCTACTCCTGCCAAAAGGCAAGTAGATGACAAACAAATAAACACAACTTTCAAAACTGTGTAGTTCAGTCCACTCTATTTACGTGCTATGTTAGTTTGGCTTCCACTCTTCCTCATCAGAAGGAGCATATAACAGGACAAAACAACCAAAGTAAGATAGAAAGCTTTTACTTGCAATTCAACCACTGTAAATAAACTCAGTAAAATTGCAGACATCAACTCTAGAGTAGAGGTGTATGTAGTAATCAAGGAAAGACACAATTAGGGTTTACAGGGTGGAGAGACAATGATGAAGGACAGAAACTGCATCCTGTTTGGGAATACTGTTGAAAGGAAGAAGCAAAAATGAAGTAGAGAAGCTACATCATTCATACAATGGAAGGACAGAAGCAGCCATCCCTAAAGGCAAACAATGTTCTCATCTCGAATCACATCGATTTCGGATTTTCAACATTTTTGATTTAGAAAAATCAGATTGCATTAGAAATGCACTGAGTCATATGCACTGAAGAGAGGCAATTATGGTTAATACTGAAGAAAGAAGACAAAGAATAGTCCAAAACCTCCATTTTCAAGTATTCTCTAGAATATTTTGGCATGCTTATAATTGGTTCAACAGATTCAGACTGGTTTTTCCTCCTCACTCACAAAAAAATAATGAGGAAGCAAGGATGTGGAATAAAAAAAGTAATTTGGCTTGCTTTCTACTGGGTTTACAGCTATCTATAAAATGCTCAAGATAATTCTGAAATGTTAGCAAAAGATAAAACAGTGGCTAGAATAATTTTTAAAAGTATGCTTTTAAAAGCTCTTAAATGAAAAGAAAAAAATAAATGTACCTTCACAGGGAGATAACATTACAGTTTCAAATTAACTTTTTAAGTACATAGAAATGTAGATGAAGAAATAAGAGCACTTCATTGACATAAACATAGAAAATAAGTTTTTTTTAAGAGGTTATTCTGCAGTCTTTCTGTGCTAACTATTGTCTTAAAATAGGTAATTAGGAAGCATTCTTTTTTTGTTCCCAAATGTAACTCAGGCAGAGATCTGAGCTTTTATTCATAAAGAATGACAGGAAAACTGGGAAGCATAAATGAACTACAACAATTTATTCCAGAATACAGACTTAATTCTAATGAACACCCTCCAGCACAAAAGTTCTCCTAATTTTTGCATTTTGCCTCTTTTCTTAGATTAATGGGGGGATTGTACTCAAAAGTATGTCTCTGGCTCCTTCTGTGTCCATTATTCATCAACATACTACAGTTCCAAGGGGATTTTAGTAAGGAAAACAGAGAAAAACAATCAGGTCAGTACTCGGTATAAACTTCTTTGGCTACATATTCAGAGTATCAGCAGGAAGTCAATCTGTGCTTTCTGTACTGAGAAACCTCAAAAAAGTAGCTTTGGTAACACCTGTATCTCCCTTTTCCTGGAGAGCACGGGAAAGAAGGAAGAGCAAAGATAGTTGTTTATTTAACTCTATGTAATTTCAGATAGATAACTGCTCTAAATTAGAATTTAATATTCAGAATTACATAAGAAATGAGCAACTGGCATAAAAGCAAAGCCTCTACACCAGAAATTACTAAAATTGGCACAGACTACACGCCAACAGTAATTAGATCTGCTAAACACAGCCTAACATTACGCTCTTATCAGGGAAGGTAATCATGCCTGCTACAACATCTGAAATACCAGCTCCTTAATCACTTTTGGCTAAACATATAAGGTGCACTTTGGCATTGCAACAATTCATTTTGCTGTGTGTAGAGCACAGTTTTTCAGACTACATTCTTTATTTCTGTGTAGTCCCAACATATGTACATTTAGTACAACTGCTTGCTTCCTTTGTGTAAAATACACACACAAAAAATAAAAAGAAAGGAAGAGGATCAAAATCATCTAGAGAAAACAAGGATACATCATTTACTCTTAAAAACACTATTTTCCATCTTGTATCAAGGTTTAGCTAGTAAAATGATCATGTAATCATCTCCAAAGGTTGCCAATCTCTTCTTGAGGTAGCTGTTCAGTGTTTTGATTAGAGATTCGCACTATTGTGTCAGGAGAGAATGATCTATTAATGGTATTTCTCAGTAATACTATCTTTAAATTAATGAAAAAAAAAACCCATTAAATCACAAGTTGGTGTCCTAAAATGGGCATTTCTGCCATCAGATAAAAGTGTATTCAAAAGGTTTCTGCTTATTTATGTTATGAATTTACAGGGATTATATACATAAGACTTCAAGTACAATACCCAAAAACAATATACATAACAAAAACTCAGGGTGGCAAGGGAAGACAGTTTTATTGAGTATCTTCACTACATGCCTTTTTTTTTAATCTGATGGACACAAACCAATGATTTTCTCATTCATCACTGCTGTTTGAACAGAAATGCTTTGAGGTTCCCATTCTACAAGCCAAATCTTGTGAGGTTTATGTTGCAGCATTACAGGACTCAACAAAATTTATAACCTGTTATTTCAGCCTTCTTTGATGAACAGATATAAAAATTAATTAAAAGGTTTAATGGCAATATTCCACTTCTTTCAAAGTAGAACTTTCTGTAAAATACTTACTGCATGCTAAGCATTTTTTACACTCAACAAGAAAAAATACAAGTAAAAATGTCTAAAGTCTATGAAACAATCGAAGAGGTCTTTATTTTGACAATTTTTCTTATTAATTTTCCACTCATACAAAGCTCTTTTCAAAAAAAGAACCCTTTCTGGAAGTTGTATAAAAATGTTCTTGACTAAAAAAAGTAAATGTACCCATTCCTCCAAACTGTCAACCTTTTGCTCTTATTTTAACAGTCTCATCTACCTCTCCTTGAGACAAAAGAGAACTTATGCATCCTGCAGCAGAAGATGGATGAAATGGATATATTACAATAGGACATTATACAGTTGATTCCAGACAGTGCCATAGGGGCACCAGCCTATTAAAACCAGGGTGCAGTAGTTCAGGAGGAATACAAGTGTGTTTACAGAGAAATGGATCCAGCATTAAACAGTGTGCTAGAGTAGACTCACAGACTGGATGAATGGGATGCCTTGTGAGGCTGCTTCACACTGCACTCACCAACAGAGTCCTCTGTCCACAAGGAAGTCCCTTCTGCTACCAAGTAATCTGAAGTGAGTTGGGTACAACATTCCTCTTCATCAAAAGAAGACTTCAGTCTGACTAAAGCCAGAAGTCTAAGTGCACTAAGTGTACAAAATCCCAGCCCCCCCTGCAGAGACATGAACCATTAAATTGGATAAGTCTTCCAGGAGTAGGAGAACCTTCAAATTATGAAGCGGGTAGGTAAGAGACTACAGCCAGGCTGCCATGAATTCAGAGTGGTAGAGGCAACCAAGCTTTCAGAAGTAAAAAGTAAGAACTAGATAAGTTTGTGATACGGGTGATTAGAGACAGGACTAATAGAGTAAGGAAGACAGAAATCCAGTAGCAGAATTTAAACTGAAACAGAACAGGTTTAGATTGGGTATTAGGAAGATATTCTTTACTGTGAGGGTGCTGAGGCACTGGCACAGCTTAGCTTGGAAAGGTACTCCCTTTTCAGGGTAAAGGATGGACTCCCCATGCCTGGAAATGTTTAAGGCCGGGTTGGACGGGGCTTTGAGCAGCCTGGTCTAGTGAAAGCTGTCCCTGCCCATGGAACTAGGTGATCTTAAGGTCCCTTCCAGCCCAAACCATTCTGTCATTATTCTGTAATTGACTGGTTCAGATTACAAATGCTGAATGCCACTTGCCAGGAAGAAAGAAAGGACAGTTAGAAGGATAGGTCTGATGTTCAGCTTTGACATTGAATTTTTCAGTAAAACCATACAAGTTAGGGCTACTGACTTGCAAGTGGGCTACTTGGAACTAGATGATCTTTAAGGTCTTTCCAGTCTAAACCATTCCATGATTCCGTGACTGGACAGAAGTCCATGAATGACTAACCATACAAACAACCCAGAAACTGACACCTGAAGAACACTACTAAACATGCCTTTCCTCCAGCCTTCCCAAAATTAATATCATATCCAATAAAAAAGGCTCCTTTTAGTTCCTTCCGTTTGGTGGGGTTCTGTATACATTAGAAAAAAAAAAATGTTTAAATGTTCAAATCAGTAGCCTCCATGTTAGACAGCAAGCACCTACTTGTTTAGTCACCTTGTAAACAGGGCAAAGTAACATGACAGAAGCAGTAAGTGAATGAGAATATGTAACTCGCATAGAAACTTTTTTTACTGTCTTGGAATTGGAACAACCTGAATTCTAAACTCCTGGTGAACAGAAAGGTTCCCAAGTTTGCAAGGGCATACAGAGTTTAAATCCAACAGCTTAATGCCTAGTGGCTGGGGCTCAGGGATGTTAGGACCAAGCAACTTGGACTAAGGCAGCAACTGATCTACAGTTTTTTGCATCACTTCTTGCAGGTTGACAAAGGATAAGACTTCTAGTATTTTGGATATCTTTTCCTACCCACAGAATATTTATGCACACTAACCAATTAAAACAGTTGCTGCCTCCACTGTTTCTAATACCTTCCTTTACAGTGTATTTCCATAAACTGCTCTGTTTAACTGAACTGCTAAACCTAGAATACAGAAATGTGAGTATCCTTGGAAGGGACACGGGAACAAAAGCTTTAGTATTTTCACTTGTGAAAGTAAGAAGCACATAAAATGTATTTCTCTTACTGACTGGGCATGCTTGGTTAGATGCAGAAATATTGGTATTGAAACAAAACATGTAGAAACTAACACCAAGTAATAGATTTCCAAACAAAATGCTGGAGAACAGGTTAGTCCTGTCCTTGTTAAAGGATGGAAAAAGCTTTCAGAAGGTTCATTCTCAGCGGTAAAGCAGCAGCTATTTAACAGAAGCAGGTTTCTGAAGCATCTTAACAACTCTCACTGGTGACTTGTTACATCTTACCACTGGTCCCTGCAGGTCCTGTACCCTGACAGGCAGAATGAAAAGATTCTCTAACGGGGCCACTGGCTGTCAGAAGCCACCAGCTGGCCTGCCAGGGCTCTGCAATTGCAGAGGCCAGCTGACAGTCTGGGTGTTGCTGACCATGCTGAGAAACGTGCCACACAGCTGCTGTGTGGTCACGTCCATCTGGAGATCTCCAGCCAGACAAATCTCTGGGCCTGTCAGATCTCTTCAGCAAGCCTTGTTATGCAAATTCAATTACTCAAGTGTGCCCTATTACTGCTGGCTAACTGCTCCTAGAACCAATCTCACACTGACAGTCAGCTCACATTTCTACCCACCAAAAGTACCTCATTTATTCTTGCTCAACTATTCCCTTGTATCATTAAGGCAGAACAGACAAAGTCCATAGTACTGTAACCTCTCTGCAGTGGGTTACTATTCCTTGCAAAGAGCTTAGAGAGAAATTAATTTAAAAACATACAGCATCTAATCAAACATGAGTTAAAGCCACACTGCCTACATAATTTACCACTAGAAATGGGAATTATAACACTTTGACAGAACGCTAGATCATCTAACTAGTATTTTAAAATGCAAATAAACATGATAAAGAATATTCAAGAAAGCAGTGAATTGCATTTGAGGTATTTGCTTTAGCACAGGAGTCCAGGTAACGAAAAGCAAGATTTCTCATTTTAACTAGCATGCTGGTGTTTAGATTTGTTCAAGTAGCAGGCCAGCTGTAGCAATAACTACCTGCTTCTCTCATATATTTATTTAGTGAATTTAACTTAGATGTAATTCTGAGCTATTGGTAGTTTCCCCGATGAAAAGACATGGAAGATTTTACTTAGAGAAGTCATCAAGTAAGCAGAAGAACATAAACTAGGGAAGTTTGGTAAAGATTTAGAAACTATAAATATCATATTGTTGATTTGTTCAGCATATAAATCAAACTTTCTACTCAAAATATCATGAAATTGCATGTCTTCATTCTGGAAAGTTATTCAAAAGCTGATAAAAGAAACATTAGTGGATAAAAAACACTGTTAGCTAGAACAAACGAGTGTAAGTCTCTATATCCAGCATTTAAGACAATATATTTTTATTTCTCAAACTGAAATAGTTTTAGAGAGGAAGAATACTGGAGAGGTTTTTTTAAACCAAAGAGTGCAACTATAGTGAGTGCAAAGCTATAGCATGGTCCCCCAGCTAGACCAATATTCAGTGTGTCTTAGAACCAATTCAGGTCTTAGGCCAGATGAAAACAAATCAAGCCACACCTTACTAACCTTACTAACCTATTTCTCTTTCCCCTTACAGAAATGAAGTCACCTTTCTAAGTGTTGATTCATCTTTTCATACAGTGAGTATTGGTAAAGAGAGAAGGACTGGGTGAAGATTTAATTTAAAAACTTATCATTTACCCTAAAAACTTTTCTCTTCCAAAATGACTGCTAAACAAATTTATAAAATATCAGTGTTGGAAGGTTGTGGGGAAAAATACTAAGATGCAGTCATAAGACAATGACTTGATTAATGCCCAGAAATCGAAGCTTTCATGAAGGAAGGTGTGAGTCAAACTTTGGGACAAAGTGGAAAAATGGCACAGCACACTGTGCTGGCAGAACACTTGGCATGAGTGAGAGAGATGGGAAGAGATATATTTGAGAGAGAGGCATTGCTGTGTTGAATTCTGGAAGAGAAGGAGAGGAGATGCAGACTGAGATGAGAAAACAGGAAAAGGATTCCAGGAACACATTTACAGCCACCGGCAAGAAATGAAGACTTAGGTGAAAGAAAACAGCAGAGCGATAAAGCTCATGAGATGCCACGGAGAAACTGAAATATGCAACTTGCCAAAGCCTGAGATAACTGGGTCATGGACCATGATCATGCCAATACTACGGGAAGATTCTCCAACAAATCTAAGTGAAACCTCTGTAGTATTTAGAACAGATCTCATTTCTTGGAAAAGAGGAACAAAAGTCAAATATGAGAGTAGGACTGGAGTGTGAAAGGGAAAATTACTAGTGATGGGAAGGACACGGATGACTAAACTGTACAACAGCAAAACTGTTGTAAGATTGTAAATTCGTGGGAGGGAGATGGAAAGATGTTTATGTAAAACAGAGCACAGTGATAAAGAAAATAAGCTACATGCAAGTACACTTGAAAATGGACATTGAAATTCATAACAAAAATGTTACAAACAGAAAAAGTAATTTTGAAACAGTCTCATGTTTATTTTTCAATTTTTATAAAGGTACACAAATCCAATTAAGAAAGGTAACTTAAGCAAAAACGTAACAGTCTTATTGAAGTATCCTAACAAATGGTGTAAATAACCTCAAAGAAGTCAGAAAAACAATCATTCCAAAATAAATTTTTTTTTGTTGAGTTGGGAAGGGGTAGATAGGAAAAAGAGAAAAAGAAAACGACACTGAAAATGCACACTATTGGCACATCTGGTTTTGATTTAGAAGCATGGCTTTTGAAGGAGCTTTAGGAGTCTCACTCCTAAAGCCAGAGATATTCCTGTGAAAATCAACTGAGGATGTGCATGGATCTCACATTTCTCTTCCCAACCTCTCCTTCTTAATAAGGTGGCATAAAACAGCATTTTCTAAAAAATGGAAAGCTTAGCAACGTCTTATGAGAATACTAAATTTCAAATTAGTTTCATTCTACTTTCTATCTACAAAAAATACAGTATCCCTATTCAAGGCTAAATTAGCACTCTTGGAAAGTTCTGTTTCCTTGAAGCAATCCTGAGCTGTACTTTCCAAAAAAAAAATAATATGGACAGTTCTGATGACACCACCCTCAAACTACTGGTATTTGACAAAACACATCAAGTTTGCTACAAACTGTCTCAAACAATAATGCAATTGTTGTTGTCAGACCCAACAACAACAGACTCAAGCTACTCTTCTTTATTTATGTGACATTAACATTTATTTATGTATTACAAACCAAGACACAACTATACAAATGGGAGTTAAAGAAGTGATATTGTCCCATGTTCCATGGGCAAAAAAGACATGAAAAGATAATCTAAAGACAGGTATTTCAATAAAATGGTGGCAATCTGATGTCAGCTAACTCAGTCACTTGAGATATACCTTCAATATTATAGGATTTCACCACTTGGTATTATCCAGTACTGATCCACTCTAAACACATCAACCAGTAATTTCACTTTTGGTATTACTTAGCTGCAGAATTGCCAGCCAAGCTCATAATAGTTCTCTTTCTTGCTAAGAAAAAGAATAGTTACTTCCCACCAAGAAAATTAATACAAGTAGACGCTGGAGAAATAGTTCCTTTTGGTGATTCTTTTATCCAAGTATCTTGATCCCTTCCAGAAGTAAGAAGAGGTGCACTGCATAGGCATTTCTACACTGAGCTATAAAAGCATGGTGGTTTCCTTTCAAAAACGCCGAAGAAATTGGAAAGTCTGTTCATGCAATTCTCACAGAAAGTTTTATTCCTGTGTTATTCAGTATTCTGCACTGATGTTTTGTACAATCTTTAAAGCTGACATGGTTCTCATTAAAATTGATTGACCAACTTAGTCTCATCTACACATACGTTCAAAAGTTCCAGAGTTAAGAGTCAAGCAGTTCTCTTTTTCAACCCAAAATGCTGAAATAGTACATGAGAATAACATGAAAATTATTTATTCTTAACCTCTGTCATTTCCTAGGTGCCTGACGTAGTGATGTATGAAAATGCACATGCTACCTAAATTTTTATTTAATTGTGTCTAATGAAACTCTGGGTTTACATAGTACATGTATATACTGACTTTATTTAATTTAATCCTAAAAGGCTTGTGAGTTAAATGATAAATCAGTGCATTTATTTAACAGATTAATACTCTACTACATTAGAAAAAAACTGGGTGTGAGTTTTTTGCTTGTTGACTTAGAATTTAGTTGAATGTCCCTTTACCATCATACCTCGAGAAAAGCCAAACATGATGCCAGTGTAATTTCCACTACTACCTACTTTCATAAATTACTTTTAAAAAGGAAACTCTTACTATTTTCATCCTTTAACTATTTTTCAAATTCCATTTCAACAGTCTGAAAGTCTCCCCATTTTAGCTGCATCTTTGTGAAAGCAGTAAAACTAGAATACATTAATCATAAAACTGTGTGCCAAATCACTTATTTCTATACTGGATTTACAATTTAGTATTATTTTTTCAGACCTGTTTCACATAAACTTTAATATTTATTTATTTTGTAAGTTGATCCATATTAAATAGAAACTCTCACTAATTAGCATACAAGGATATACAGGGAGTGGGTGAAAAAAAAGGAAATGTTTGAAGTGCATTCGGCTAATTCAAAATTAGGCAGCAATGAGGAATTAATCAAGTGTTTTTCCTTAGTCAGTATCACTTTATGTTTATCAACACTGAACTGTATTTGACTCCATGTTGCTTAATCACACATCTTGATTTGTTGCCTTACAATTAAATTTTTGCCATCATGTCCCAAAAAAAGCCAATGTATTGTGGTATTTTCTACTCTTAAGTGACCAAAATAATTATTAAGTACCAATTAAAGACATTATCTGTAACAAAAAAAAAAGATTATGAGTTCCCAATGTGGAGATGAAATTTTTGGGATGGAAAGGAGTTCTTACCACCCATTATATTTCTAGATTCATACAGGAGGTAGCGAAAGGTGCAGAACAGAAAGGAAGAATAAGATAGCTGTAGTTTTCCTGTTCTGAAAGCAGAAGCAGATCTCAGAGAGATTAAGAAAAGTAAATCACTCATTAGATCAGAAATGGTTCACTTAGGGCCACTGCCACTGATTAAGGGGCATTTTAAAGGGTTAAAAAGAGCAACCTTTCTGTCTAGCAAAGTTGCCAGAAAACATTTGGTCCTCTCCTTTTTGTAGTAATTCATTCATCAGGTCACTTACTGATGCAAGCCAGGGTTTTTCTGGGCTCACTGAAATATTGTTGAGAGAGAAGAGATCTTTTGCACTGAAGTTGGCTTCTGCATGGTGTTGAGATGCTTTTAAACATCAGCAGTTTGTTATCTGCTGTACCCCTCCCACATTCCCAGCAACCACCATAATTCTTCTTAGAGACTTGTCTTATAAAGGAATTAACAGTAGACCAAATGTACACACAAATAAAAAAAAAACAGAGAACAAATGGGCCCAAAAGAAGAGCATATATGTGTAAAAATCTGAAAGCAATTGGTTCAGTTTTAACTTGGTACAAAAATGTAGCTTACCTGCTTTTATAAAATTGTATCAATTTCTATCAAAACAGCCAAAGGAAGGAGAAAGAAGGAACAGGCACTTTACTTGCCTCAGCTCATTATGAGCAGAGTGCTCAATGTTTTCTGTGAAAACCATTTATTTATGTACGTGAGATTAATAATGGAGACTGTAAGGTCATTCTTCAGCAACTTTCAAGTTCTCTGAAAACTGAAGTGGTCAAGTCAGAAATATAATCAAGGCAGAAACAGAAGGATGTCTGTGACAAGTGTTCACCTTGTAAAGACACAATGACAAGCAATTTATTCCAAAACAGATGGGAGCAGTTATTTCCATATAGTGAGCTTCCATCCAAGTCATACTAAAACCCACAAATACAGTTAATCTACAAGACTTTATCACTTGTGATCCAAGCAAAAGAATAAATAATAAACACTTCCCAACGTTTCACAGAATTGAGACTTTGGAAAACAAAAAAAAAACAAAAAAAAAAAACTGCAGACATAGGCAAGGATATGGCCTAATAGAAGTACCTGTAAAATGTGTAAAATGGTGGCAATGGACAAAAAGTACTTGGAGAGTGCAATTAAGAAAACAAAACCAAATTTAAAAATGGCTCCCTCCAAAAGATAGACAAATCTGTAATATGCAAAAAAAAACCAAAAGTTGCTCCATCCTTTATCACAAGGTGATAAGATTTTTTTTCCACATTTTTCTCCACAGATTTTTGATATTCACATTTACCTTCCATTTCAACAACTTAAAAAAAAAAAAACCACACTTAAAAAGACTAAAATGTACAAAAACATTTAACACAGGTGTGTTTCTGCAAATTTTCTCTTGATACAGACTTTACTACAATGATGAATATACAATAAAAATGCACTCTCTACTGATGCAAATCTGCCTGGTAAGATTTTAAACTTGACTTATTTTTGTGCCAAACTTTCATTTGTATAAATTTGACACAGCAATAGTGCCCTATTATCTCTGCTTTATTACTTTATAAAAAAATGTCTGGGCAAGAAACATGAAAGTACATATATTTTTCATTGCTTTCAGCTCTGCCCTTTGATTTTACACTTATATATTATCAAGACTGAGTAATAAAAACTTCATAATCATACTGAATTATTTTTTAGTTTTTAAACTCACGCTAGTGTCATTAGATTTCTGCTGTGAGCATGTCTACAACACAATCTGCACTTCATGTCAGACAAACAAGCCAACTACAAAAGAAATTAACTCACAAACTCTAATTGTACAACCAGAGTAACATAAAGCTCCTGCTCCTTTTTACAGCTAACTCATTTGTTTATGTAGCACAACACACTCTGATGTGCAAGTGCAATTTCAGACACAACTGAAAATACAATTAACCAAAAATGCATTTAGTTTTCTTGTGATAATTATCTTGAGAAAACTGTTATTCTGATCAAGACAGAAGCAGACATAGATGCACATGAAAGCATTATTGGGAGCTGGAAGCATGATTATTCCCTTCATGAAGTATTACAAATGAAAAGTCACCCAGTTGTGAGGCTGATGACAATTATAAACACACCTTTCCAATTTCAACCATATTCTGTGGAACAAAAATTCCTGCAAACATAGTCCCTGAGGTTTCATATAAAAAAATATTTATGCTAACTAAACATAAGAAATTTGGATGTAGCACTTATTTTTGTTTGAGAAAAAACTACAAGTCACACTTTCCTATACTGGACTGCTTTGGCCAAACAAGCTGTTATCTGAGATTTTTACATCAACCATTTAAATAGAAAGACAAAGGTGAAGTCACTGTCAGTACGTTTCTTGTCTTTTCAGTCCTACCAAGTCCTATCTTCTTCATGGCAAAGGAAACTTAGTTTTTCTTCACTGAACCCAGAATCTGCTAATGACTTTTGATGAACTGTAAAAAGGGGTTATGAGTCACAAAGCTAATGAGTTAGGAGAAAAATATGGAGAAAAAAAAAAAAATCTGCAATGCGAAGAGTGAAAAGATTATGGTAAACTAGAGAGATAGCTCGAAGCAAACTTGCAAATAGGAGACTGAGGGGAGGAAAATGCAGTTACATGAGACCAGGAGACCTGAGTCACAAATAGGAGATCCAAGGAGACCGAGGAGAGAGATTTATACAACAGGAAGTGTTCCCTGCATAAGAAAACAGTTTCCCTTGAAACACTTCACTTGAAGAAGGAAAGATGATGCCATTTGGCCACGTGGTCAAGGCAAGGAAGAGTGGTCCAACAGAAGGCTATCATTAAAGAGGTCAAGAGACATGTACAATTAAACCATCAAAGTGACAGCAATACCACAGATAAGATAACATAGAAGGGAAAAAAATAAAAAGGATGGTGGAATGGTAGATCAGAGAATGTAGTCTTATGGAATGAGAGATAGGAACATTTTAAAAATAATTTTCAGTCATTCTAGATAAAGAATATTTCCTTCTGGCCCCTTGAATGGCTTCTTTTCTATTTGCTTTGCCACGCATTACAAGCAGTTTTTCCTCCCTCGCTGGTGCGGTACAGCCTGATGCATCAGCTTCCAAGCAAAAGGAAATCCTACAGCAGGCTTCAAAGCAAGAGCACTGTATTGAATTTCTTGCTGTCTATTGCACTCTCTTAAAATATCCTACTGAACACATAGTGGGTCATAGATTTGGGATAGTACCACGCAATGAACCATGTGCCACGTTCCTGCAATTCTCCTCAAGCCCCTACTGCAACAGGCCCATTATAATGCTGGTCTGATATGGTCCCTTTCACCAGAGCAGCCCTTTTGTCCTATCACTCTGTCATCTTGTTTATCTTGATCAAACCTCTGCTCTAGCTGTATTAGCTGAGGGATCTATTCAGAGTAACAGCTGCTCTGGCCAGCCCCTCAAAGCTGCACTGAATACCTAGCAGCTGCAAGTACAAGAGGACAATAATCATTACAATAAACACTCTGCAGCACTCCTAGCAGGGACAGAGCTGGAATTGGAAATGAAGGCTTTATTAATTATGTATTTCCCTTCATTCTTGAGAGCAACATTCCAAATCTGCTTCATACGGAATCCACGACTCTCATCTTTAAAGACTGAAAGTTGATAGCACTGCTCTTGGTGATAAGGTAGCGACTGCCAAAAAGTGGAACCCTCAGGAGTGTTTCCATAAACGTTTCTCCAGCCTCCACAGAAGGGAATAGATGAACTTTGGCAAAGTCACCTTAGCTCTTACAATTATACTGTATGAGTTATGTAAAGAAGGGTGCTTGAACTCTAGGTGTTCTGGAAATACTGCTAAACCTCAGGCACTGGAGGCTGTGTCAGATGGAATGAAGTGAAATATTCCGTAAGATGCATCACCCTGGTGAGTAATGACATTTACCAAAGCAGTACCTCTCCAGTAACATTTTCAAACCCTGAAACCAAAGTCTTCTTTACTGTCAACTCCAGTGGTAATCTCCATAGCTACACATAGCCTGAAGAGGCATAGGGGTTCCTTCCTGCAGATCTGCTTGGGAAATTATTTCCTATGAGAACAAACTGTATTGATGTTATCAAACCAGACGGACATCAATTCTTTCCATCACAAGGTACTAAAAACCATCTCTATTATCTGTTCTTTAGCTCTGGAGTTGGAGAAGACCCTTGAGTTTAATCCTTACCTTCTGACACTCTTAGGCATTTTTAGTGAAGAATGCAGCACTAATCATTTAAATGAAATGTTAAATGTAATTCTTTAAAACTCTCACTTGAACAGTATTTATGGAAAGCTAATGAAATAGCACAGGCTCAAGCATCAGGAATATGCAAAGGGAAGCTCAGAACCACATTTTCTTTATATTTATTCTCGACAATCACTCACGTTTCTCAAAGTTAAAAGGAAGTAAACCAGAACCAGTGCTCAAATTAAATACAGCTGACTGAAAAGAAATGCCACTAGCAACAAGTATTTATCTGGAGAACTTGCACTCCATGGCATAATTGCTGAGAAGGAGACAAGTAAAGGACACTGTCAGAGCTACAGTATCCCTCCAAATCTCTGGAAGTAAAACATACACACCCAGTGTGTGAGAAGTCTGCCAGTTTGCTGGGTTTTGGACACGCTGCAATAACACAGTGCAGACACAAATCAGGCCAGAATTCCCATGTCAAAGAGCACAGGTGGTGGCAAAAAAGGTCCATCGGAACCACAGAAAAAAAAAATCCCCACAACACCATGCAGAAACTCCAATCAACACCCAAATGCACTTCAAAATTACATAGCAGTGTAGGACACTCTGAGCAAACATGCTCATTCTTCTCCCAATAGTACCCTACTGCTTGAGTAATCTACTACTAATATGTCTTGACCTAAGGTGATTTCATCATCTTTACAAATTTTTTTCTGGCGATATTCCTAGTTGAGGATTTAGCTACTCAAGAGACCATTCTCTTCCACTGATAAATACAGCCTCTAACAAATACCATCTACCATTGGACAAAAGTAGATATATATATATGCAAATTATTGAAACTGTATTGCAGTTACTGGATTTCAATCTGGTGAAAAAAAAATTAAAGAAAACAATAGGAAGTCACTCAACCACATTGCATTCCAAGCTACAATTGATTGTGTGGTTTTCCTCACATACAAATAAAAATAATCCCTTATAAACTGAGTAAGGTTCAAATAAAGACATTTATTGTACTGGCTGCTTTCTTTAAAAGCAAAGTAGAAACAGTTCAGTTACATATAGAGGAGTTTTATAAATTAAATTTACAATTTAGGCCTAAGGATTTACAGCTCTTATGCCTCATGTATTGCTCACAGTCAGAAAAGAGCTTGACTATCTGACCTGTAGCAAAATACATTGGTACTGGAATGATAACATATCCACGTGTGCTGCAGACAGTGTTCCTGCTATGCACTTTCCAAAACAGGTTCTCGAAATCACCTTGCTCTAGTTCAGTCAGAAATTACCAGAAACTAATTCCCGAGACCCTGCTAGAAGTGCTAGAAAAATATAGCATTTTTCTAAAATAGTATTTTTATCCAACTTTCATTGATTAATCATGTGCCAGTTCATGAGTAAAGTTATTTCCTTGTTCATTCATTCCTAGAATATCTTAAGGTGAAATGCTTGATATCAATAATTTACTTGCATTCCGGCAAGTAAGGCCAATGATTTAATTTTATCTACTCACTTAGTATCTTCTAGCACTGAAAAGCATCTTCAGCAGAAGTTATTTTGCATTTCCACATGATATTGGCACAATGTCAAGGACACTTCTTTTAAAAATAATTTATAATGAAAAGCACTGCAGAATAACACAATTTGATGTAATTACACTTGCTGCCAGAGAGCAAAAAACAAAAATGCAGCAAACTAAATTTCTAGGGAGATACAACAGAGTTTATTTCTTAATATCTTCATGCTAAGAGGGTTACTGAAGTATACCTCAACATATGTAAAAATGTGGTCACAGTGCCATAAATTCAGAATGTGGGAAGTGTTGGTACTAATTACTGGTATGGAACCTTGACATTAGACATTGCAAAAACTGAGCATCAACTAGACTAGCTCTTTGACAGCAAAGAGATAATTACTAGGCTTCCACTACTAAGGAATTCCCAGGACTTATTAATGCTAGCACACAAAAAAAACCTGATCGAAGAAGAATAGAAGCTTTCTTTCCTTGTGATAAAATGACCCATCTCATCTATAAGAAGATTGCATATGGTCAGGCCATGAAAGATCCATGTTAACAAATGCTTTGTCATGGGTTTGCTATAGATGTAGTGATCATATCATCATTTTCCACTTTCAGAGAAAGGTGAGGAGGTGATTGACTAAATATGTCAACAGCTCACTGTAGGCTGCCAGAGTTAGAAAAATAATTACATTGCCTATTTACTTTTCTCTGGCTTTGGCATTATCTAGCCAAATAGGAAAGCCACCATACTTGTGACTGAATCCATGCAGTGAAAAACAGATGATCAAAGAAATTACAGGATCAAGTATCAATTTGTCCAAATTCTGGATCTCAAACACAACTTGACATGGAAAGCCTATTTTCAAAACTAATTAGAAAATGAGAATCTTAGGTCTAGCTACATATTTCTTTGGATCACTGGCAATGTTTCATATTTTAAGACCAATTCTGAGATTCTCAGAACTGTTATGTTTAAAATTCCAACAGTATGTCTAGAGTATAGTGTTTATGAAACAAGACACAGAATCTTCATATCTGCCACACCTCAAAAATATCAGGACTGACTAAAAAAGGTGTATCTACAGTGTTTTCATTCCTCTTTTCCCTAGAATTCTGAGATATAATTCTGGCATCTGTATGTGACCTCTGCATGCTGGCTATAAAACCTCTTCGCTGGGAACAGAGTTTGTAACAGGAGCTGGTTAACCAGACAAGGGTGGTGGAATCTCCCTCCTTGAAGATTTTTGAGACTTTGGCATAAGAAAACCACAGCCTACATCATCCAATCTTGGCAACAGTCTTTTTTCAAGGAGGAGACTGGACTAGAGGACCTCCAGATGTCCCTATAAACCAGAGATTCTCAGAACACAAGACACCAGGACAGTACACTGGTATTTCCTTCCCAAGGAGTGACAGAAACATCCCCCTTAAACAGACCGGATTTCAGAACAGCCTTGGCATGCAAGAAGCAGTCTGGGATGTGCTAATGAATAGAGCTTTCTGGATTTTCTAGTTTTGTGCAATGTTTTCCCAGTTGTTTGTGTCCATGCCTAAGCCCCGAGGTGATCATATTCTTTTCCAACAGTCTGTAAGGTTTTCTATTAGCCAAAGCAAGTTTAACATGAACAGAGCTATTCCTTTATGGCATGATATACTCATTCGGATAAACTCCTCCCAGAAAAACTAGAGGCAAAAATTTCCCATTCTTCATTTGGTGAGAGACATGAACCCTTGACACTTGGAGTTCATCAGCAGAGAGCTCTCCAAGCCAGCAACCATACACATAGAGCCCTCTCTCTCCCCTGTGACTGCCTTCTGGTTCCAGTTACTAACCCTGGATCATCTTACCTACCTGGAAGACACTTCAGGATTTGGGGGTTTTTTTGGCAGTCCACAGTCCAGCAGTGTCACACTCTTCCCCCAATACTCATTACAGTATTTTCTACTCAGATATTCTTCTTCAGAGCACATCTCTCTAGAAGAGCTGCATGCTTCAGAGACTACATGAAGAAAACCACGGGATGCAAAGTGGCATCTTCAGCACGCTGCTCTCACTTCTAGAAAAAATTTCCCCTATGAAAATTGAGTACTGCTTGCTCCTCAAGAAATTTGATGAGAAAGTTTTAGGCTAACATGAGCTTTCTAGGACATTCCTATTTCTCTCCACTTTTTGGCTTCCTGCCTTCAGAGGATGTTCTTCCTTCAGAACAATCTCCAACATCTTACTTGCCTATTCAGTTTCACTGGGAAGCACATACCTTTTCATCCTCAATTTTTTTCACCATACACATCCATGGCCCCAGACATTCAATTTGGGGCTGTTGGAAGAAAACCACACTGTTCAGTAGCTCAGTGTCATTCAGTATTTACAGCTCTGTCCAAGGTGTGGAGGGGAAGAAACTAGAAGATAGCAAGTGAGACAAAGTACTGGTTACTCCTACTCTTTGGTACTCCTCCTGTAGATTACTCTTACTCTATTGGTCTTCAAAGGATACAGGTTATTTTCATAATACAGGACATGTGTGTCACTCAAAAGAAAAACAAAGTTAACAGACAAACACACTAGAAAAACATAAGGAAGATTGTTAAGTATTAAATAATAAAATCTAATTATGTGGCAGTGTGATCTCATCTAATGTATGAGATGCAAATGCTAATTTTTCTTCAAAACCACCAAAATAACAAGTTTCCTACAGTCCAGCAATACAGATTAAAAAAATCTTTTTTTAAGCTAAAATGAAATTATTTTTTATCTAAAATGCTACAAAACCTGACACTACTAAAAATCACGAAGTGTTTGTACTATATTTAAAACACAATCATCCTCATTCAACACACTTTGTGGAACTGACAAAGAATGCCATTTTTGCAAAAAAATGGTGACAACTATTTTTTCCACTGTTCTATCCTACTAATCTGAGTTTCCCATAATTCTACACATTATAAATATAACAGAAGCATTATTAATATATAATTTCAAAGTTGTCTGTCTTTTGAGTGTTGTAGTGTTTCAACTTTTAACCATTAAATGATTTTACAGAGATACAAAATTTAAGATCACAAAGTTGTTACTGATAAACTGAAAACCTAATAATTCTCCTTTCTATAAAATTTTTATAGTAGCAACAAAAATTATTTCACTACAGAATCATTAATGCAATAGAAATAATTCAGAAGGAACGTAAGGTATATGCTACTACAATTATTGTCATTTTATGGCTCCAATACATATTTGTGTTGAAGGTTGACTGCAGTAAATACAAGAGAGAATATCTTATTACCCAATAACACACACTAGTCAGCTACCTCACTGGCATTATAAAATGGTTATTTTAGGTTCTTGTTGTTGTAAAGAAATTTTACACATTTTGCTGTTCATTTTATTGGGCCATTTGTGACATGTAAGGTAGGGCACTGTAAGATAAGAGAAAAGAACACGGATATAAATGTGCACACACATGCTATTTAGCATATCCTATCTACTAGCCCCTGAAAAGTATATAGTCCATAGGTGAGAACTTTAAACAGTTTATGTACACTATTACTTGCTTTAAACATTATTTCTAAAGTCATTAAAAAAGTCAAAGTAGGAAGAAGCAATGATGCATTTAAAACTTCAAGACTGTTTTCAGTTTACTGCTTGTCACCTTATTTATCAGGTGTTTTATTTTTAAGAAAACAGAAAAAAAAGTACCCAAAGCATTTGTATCAGCCACATTGTTCACAAACCAGCAGAGAACAGAAATGCATGCTCTTCCAGGATGTGTATTATTCCCCCTTTAGAGGAAATCCCTCACCTGTTGCTCTAACAAGTTGGGGATTTTCAGTTTTTTAAATTATTAAATCTGAAACAGACAACAAAATACACACATTAATGATCATGTCTGACACCTTCTCTTTTTTCCTTCTTGTCCAATGAGGTGGGCCACAAGAAGACCGTGAAAGAATTAGGATTTTATATTCCTGCTGCTGTTGAATACTCCAATAGTAGTGCTTCCCTCACTGTTCAACACTGCAACCACTTGTTTCACAAATGCTGCAGCCTACACGCCACTGCCCCCTAGAAGAGCTTTCCTTATTAGTTACTCAGTGTCCAGGCAGGGAGTAGGTCCGCGATCGTCACACACTTCATCGGTCAGGCACAGCCCTGAGCAAAGGTACAGGTGTAACAACAGGACAAAGACTGAAATGAGTAACAGGACTGACCTTTGAGAAGTTCCTACAGTTCTCGAAGACACTGCTCTTACAGGTTCTCAGTCCTGCTTCATTATACTTCGTAATCTCCTTATTTAATTTACACCCAAGTTTTGAAATGGTCATTCTCTAATCCCAGAAAATACTAAATATAGTGGTCCAAGGCATGTACTTTAAAGCTTGAGGATGTTTTCTGAACAAGCAGCTTAAATTTCTTACTCTATATTTACTTCCAAGCAGGTAAGAGCTGGAGTATAAACCAGAGGTTAGAAGCATCACGTGTTTAACATTAGTGTGGTATCTTTGTTTTGCCACTAACTAGTGGGGTTTTTTGATGAAATAAAATTGGATTTCTTTTTTTTATTTTAGTAGTACATTCAATACATCTACCACAAATCTGAGGCTTTTTTTGAATACACAGACTTTTTCCTCCTTTTGAAAAGGTCTTTCTGTACCTTTTGAAACTTCACATAGGGTTAAAACAAAACATTACTAGGAACCTATGCACATCCTTTCTACACATGTAGATATATCTTAAAATCCCCAAATTTTTGACAATAAAGAAGCCAAACATTTTTCAAATTTTCTAAAGACCATGTGCTACATATTTAAGCATTTCTATTTTTACCGACTGAAGCTAAAGCTGTACACAAACAGGATGAAAAAAATAGAAGTGTCTACGTAGGAAATAACTCTTATAAAGTTTAAAGCAGTAAGAACACAAACTATAAAATCTAGATACTCTAAAATGACGGTAGCTGCAAGTGATTATAGTAATTGAACACTCCCATTATATACTTGTATTGAATTTGCTACTTTGAAAAATAAGTTTCTCAAACTGTTTTAAAAACAAGTAAAGCAATACACAACATTGCCATGGTTTTGACACATGAGGTATACACATACATACATTACTCAGGTCAAATGAAAAGTCTAAGGGAATTTCTGTTTTCTGAAATCATTAAAAGACATTTTATTACTGTGTTCTTATCCTTTCTTCCCCCATTTTTATCTAGCTACCACAAACCATGCATCAAATCTTAAATGAATACTAATCATTCTACATGTCTTTTTCTTTGTCCAGACATTCTAGTTTTTCATTTCTGTGCTGTGAATCCTATAGCAGCTCTCAGCAGAAGTGGTGTCACACTGAGCTGAACCATAGACAGGGAATCAAAGCTCTGTTATGGTGAAACAGGTCTAAAAGCAAACTGCTTCAACTTAGAGATTCTTTCCTCAGCAACCATTATTTTTAATGAGGCCAGTTTACTTTAGGAATCTTGGCAAAAACCAGTCATTTACTCTAGTCCTAGAGCGATGACTGTGAACTGGGCAAACACAAAGATTACATGCGATGTAAAATCTGCATGTGCATGTCATTACACAAAAACACAGGATGTGCTGGGAAAGGGGCCTGTCAAGCTATCGTGTTAATGAAAATAACAGTTTTATTCCAAACCAGTCTACTGTATCAGATTTGATAGAACAAGTGTTAACTAAACATCATTCTTAAAAGCTTTGATGAGAAAATCTAACACGTTAAACTAAGAAACAGTTCAAGGACAGCAGGAGGCAATTCCAGAACACAGGCACAATCTATAAAGGCAAACTACCAAAGCTTTTTGATGTTAAGTAAGTAGCAATATCAGTATACAACAAAGCTTAGAGGCAGACTTGTATCAAGTTTAAAAGTTTAATATCCAGGGTCAAAAGCCTCAATTACCTATTCTACTACATTTCTTGGTGCAGAAATCAGAGTTAAAGTATGATTTACTGAAAGCATTACCTAAATTACCACATGGGGTTTTGCTTATTCCCTTAGTATCTGAATTTTAGTATCATAGTTATGCTGTGTCTCAGATACTCAGACTACAGCAAAACATGTTCGGATGTACTTATGTTCGGATTTCAACGAGGTGGGAGGTCAGAGACACTTTGAAAACATATACATTCCTTAAAATGGGTTATGCCCATTTAATGGCCTAAGAAAAAGGGCACCAGCTCAAGAGAAGTAGCACTTAGTAAACCTGTGGATAAATTATTGTATTAGCACTTTACACTCCTACCTTTAAGGAGAAAGCATAAAAGCATACATTCAAAAAATACAAAACTGGGGGGAAAATCCCTCTTAATCAAACTAGAGATTTATTGTGGTTTTGACAATGTTGTATTAAATTTGTCAAACAGGCTACATGATATATGTTAATAGCTATTTAATAAGTTATTTAATTGGTGAAATATGACTTTCAAGTTATTTTTCATGGGTATGCACTTTCTTTCGTCCATTTATAAGAGAATGGAGAGCATGATTAAATGGGTAATTCAAAATTAAGAATGGGAAATGGAGGAAGGACACCTTTTTAAGGAAAAAGAAGAAAAAAAAACCACTTCATAATTGTACTTTTTCTATTGTATTTTTCATTCCCTATCTAGAATACATGAATATATCTTTGCATTGGATACAGAAAACCACATGGATTATTCTGTGTTCCTCTATGCCTGTCCATGCCACAGGTTTTCAGAAATTATTGTGACCTTCACTGTGGATGAATTTAAGATAATTCATTAAATAGGAAAATAATTCTATAGCTATCACTTTACCAAAGCAAAAAATGTTTTGCTGATACCATGACACGATATCTTTAATACTTTAACGGTTGCAAGAAGAAATTCTAGAATTAAATCAATATGGCTTTTAGGAATATTAAAAACCATGATAAGATATTCTAAATTACTAATAGTTATGGCATATTAATGGGGTGAAGGGAGGAAATGCCTTCCATACAAATCTTTATAAATTATAAACTGCCAATTTTGAGCAGGCTGGGCTGCAATGCCACCTGGTGGCTTAGAAAAAATAACATGATGCAGTTTGAACAGTGTTTAACAGCTTGGAAAATATGCAATATTCTATAAAAATACCAAACATGGCAACAATGTTTAAGTTAATCATTTGCATTTCTTAGCTAACAAGCCTTGTTTTCATTCTGTTGCTCCCAGTGCACAGTATTTTAAGTTTTAAAGTTTGCATGTTGAGATCCAACTTCAACTGGAATTTCACAACTGATTTCAGTTGTGAGTTGAACTTGTCGATGAGTATATTACACTGTAAAGGGTTGCACACATACACACAGGGTCTAATTCACACAATAAATGCCTGAAGTTGAATTTTTCCCTGCTTGGGGAAAAATCAAATACAGCAGAAGTCTAGAGGAAGGGTTACTGAAATGCTTTGTAAAATTACACTGTATAATTAATTCCATAGTAAGAACGTTTTTATGGTGTGTGTTGGTGACCTTTTATTACCATCAAGTTCACAATGCTGGTGGGCTGCCTTTTAATCCCTCCGCAGACAAAGGCCCTAAATAAACACAGATCCCTTCCTGGGAAAAAGTCCTCTCTGGTTAAATGGTAAGGAAATGAGTAAATCATTAGTAATCTTTAAAGCCAAAGCTATAAACTCAAGTTACCTTAAGTTAAAATGAAAGTGTCCTGCAAGAGTTTCAAAGTTCTGTCACAGATAGAAATCTCCAGCTCTTGACTCCAGACTAGGCGCCAGCTGATAAACAAACAATTTAAGTCAAGAGCTGGAGAATTCCCAGCTTTTTCATTTAATGGCTTTGGCCAAGAGTATTTATTGCCTCCAGTTTTATTCTCACTTAGCTCTAAGAGGAAATTTAAACTCATCATTATCTTAAAGCCCCATATGGGCCACAGTCAGCTCACCTGATAGAGCTCCTTTTACTCTGCCCAAATTCTACTCCCCACTAGAAGTGATGTAATAGTGTAAACTAATTAAATGTAGTTTTAGGCTGACTTTTTAATAGGCTAAATAAATTTTGTTCAATATGGTTTATATTCCCACTTGGGGCAGTAACGATTCCAAGAAGTTTAACTTTACAGTTTCCAGTCTAAACTACTAGTAGTTTACTCCATAAAGGACAATTGAAACAAACAAACAAACAATCTTCAGAACAAGGGCAGCCAACTGCTAAAAGCAACAGCATTGAAAATTCTTTGCTATAAACTGATCCACTGGCACCAGAACATACACAGAACTCTGAAAAAGCAGACTGCATGACAGTTCTGGTATTTCAAACAAAACATTTTAGGAATGCAAGGGCATACATGTAATTAAAATTTCATGTTTAGTACTTGTTCTGTTTTTGGAATGAAAATAAACAAAGCTATGGAGCTGGAAATTAAATATTAACCAAGCATCCATGGATAACTCAAGATGTTGAACATGGTGAGCAAGTCCAGTATGAAAATATTTCATTCTAACTCAGCAGGAAGGTATCATCATCCTGTGCCTCAGATGCCAGCTTCCTCACCCTTTTCTAAACACACATACCAGAGGAGGTTAGACTTCTTTAATATATATTCTAATGTTTATTTCACCTCAGAGATTTTTAAATCCATCATCATTTAGATTTAGCACTTCCACCTTGTGCCAGACAACTCCTTCTATTAAAGCATATTAGTCCTGTATATTAGGAAGTTTTCTCTTAAATAAATTCCACATATGTCAGAGATAGACAGAACTGTGCTTAGCAAGAAGTCTGACTACCATTCCTAAAGAGTTAATAGAACTCAAACTTGAAACCAGGATGTTGTATTCCCCTCCCACAAAATACTTTCCTAACCTGACTTGGCTGAAAAAGCCAATTAATTGTTCCAGTGTCTGCCAAGACTTCTTATACCTTTAAAAATGTGTATAGTGTTTGAGACAGCTGGCTATTCCAAACCCAGGTAACACCCCTAAATGTGGAAAGAATGAGGGAACACAAATTATGATTAGCATTTTAAATGGATTTCTAATGAAACAGAGAGAGACATTTTAAACCTACCGTATTTCCAGCGTATATATATTTAAAATGAGGAACACCATGTTTTAGATGTCTCTGCTACTCCACTGAGTACATGGCAGTAGATTAGTGCAAAGCCCATTAAAGCACGTGGAACTAGCTCTGTCTTTGTTAGGAACTGATAGCACAGACACTGATGTCATGCAAAACACACACACATCAAGCAGTCACCAAGTGACAGACAAGGACCCTTCTGAGCCTAAGCCATTGCAATCCCTACAGAAATTAGTCACTTTAGGTCAAGTTAAGGTCATGGCAAAGCAGAGAAAAGAAACCTTTATGACAAACCTTATGCCAAATATCAGGCTTAGTATTAATCAAAGAACTGTAATTAGATCCTTATTTACATTTCTATGTGAATAAGAGATCTGAAATACAATCTAGTACCAGGGAAATATATACTAGGGAAAGAAAGAAAATAATCCACAAAACTAATTTTGAAACATTTCTGCTCATTAAGAAGCTCAGACTAAGAAATTGATGTTGAGCTGTACATAGAGTCAATATAAGGAGGAAGGGCAGCAGTTACTTAAATTTGTTGACAGCATTTTAATTATCATCAATTAAATACACCAGATTTACTATATGTCTTTCCTGTCACTTTAGATTTAAGCCACAGGTTTTATTTTTTGAAATAATCTCCCATTGAACTTAACAGGAACACTTTTGAAAGTGAAACACTTATACATTTCTGAAAACGTACATATGCAATGTAACACAAGTTATGAGCCAGTATTAACAATTTCTAAATACTGAGGAAAATTTCAGAGGTTTTCATAAGTATATGAAAATTAAAACACAAAAAAGAAAAACAGAAGCTATTTTTGGGAGCATGTTTATAATTTTCTGGCCATTTTTTAGTTTGTTTACTTTTGTCTGTTTTTTAAGAAAAAGAAAAATGTGAAAGCCCATGTACAACACTTACAAATAGGGCCTTCATGGATGAACTGTGACTTTTACAGCTTATCTTTTTCCTCCCAAAGTTTAATTTCCATGCAGTTTACTGAAATTCATAAAACTTATGGAGTTCTGTCATCACAGTAAGTACACATTAATCAGGACAATTAAATTTCCTGGCTTCCCTAAGAAGTACCTGACTAGGGAGGCAACGTAATGATGGTCTGCACAAATCAGCTCCAGAGTTCTAATGTATTCAAGTGGTATTGCCCTCCAAAAACACATCAGCTTCGGAAGTTCCGATCCAACTGAAGCAACAGAGGTGACTAAGCACAAGAATTTACCTTCTTAGAAAGAGTTGTCAGTACAAGGGTGTCCTGGGTTGATGCTAAACTGTATGCCCATTTGTCTGTTTAGCTCAGAAATAAGTGTTGTACTTTTAAAAACTGGATCTGAGAGTGAAGGAGACGCACTGGAATGTCTGAGGTGGTTGTTTTCTAAACATAAAGATCAGAGTTTTCAGCTTTCCTACACACATGGCCTGTGTTGTCTGCAGTGTGGACAGCAGAAGAGAGCTCTCCTTTGCTTTTTGTTAGTTTTTGGCTGGCTGATGCAGAGAAGTTCTCCGGACTGTGTTTGGTTTTTTTTCCCCCTTTTTCTTGGAACTGTTTGAACCTGCTCTGGACTAAACACCCAAAGGGCCCCAGGAGCTCCCACCTGTGTCCCACCGGGCCTGGCCTGGGCCCGGCCTTTCCCAGCCCTGAGGGACCGACAGCAACTGAGCCGAGCTACAGCCACGGGAGAGACTTTCTGAATTTGGCATCTCTGCGGGGCATAGAGAGGGTCTGTTGTTCAGTGCTGTTTATTTGTTTTGCTGGGGAGTGTTTTGACTGTTAAATAAACAACTTTTTTCCACTTTCCTCGAAGGAAATTTTTTCTGTCCCGAACCAGCTGGGGGGAGGGGCCGTTTGGATTCGTTTTCTAGAGGGACTCCATCCAGAGGTTTTTTTTTCCCAAATTTGCCCTAAACCAGGACGAAGGCCATATTTCAGTTACTCTCGACAAAGTTGCAAAGTTTCAGTGGTTTCAATAACCTATACCAGCATTAGGAGCAGTTAAAACTCTTTGCTAAATACATCCATCAATAAAAGAAAAACTTCTTTGAAACTGCAATCCACGCCATGTACTTACAGAAAAGTACCCTGCAGAAAATAAACCTTCTCCAATTCTCCTTTTCCACCAAAATACTGTATATTTTGTCATTGGAAATCCAGAGCAACACCTTGAATTAAGAAAATGCCTCTCATTTCATCACCAGTGTGGACACTGATAGAGAATAAAGTAACAAAGATTCAAGAATGCTTAGTCCCAGCTGTGGCCTCAAGAGAAACAGCAATATTCCTATTAGAGTATGAAGGGAGAAGAAAAATGAACGTTATGTCTGCTTCAATTTGAAAGTTACGAAGGAAGGGACACAATTTAAAGTGAGTCAGCCATTGCTGAGCTGAAGAGAAAAGAAATAGAACAGTAATGAAATGTAGCAACTTGCAAAGCCTAAATACTTAGTTCTGTTTTGAGGTTATGTTTGCAGATGTGGTTTGAAAATAACCATAAAATATTTTAACTCAATATGATCCCATTTCCAAGACAGAAGTGTTAAGTCATTTAACTAAGTTATAATTCAAGAGGGTTTAAATAATATATCAACAAGGTTAGCTGCTGGAAATAGCAAAGAATAAAACCTTGAACTTAGGTGACACCAAATAAAAAAAAAAATCCTGTATGTTTAGTTGGGAATGAAGGATATTGACAAATAAATGAAAGAATTAGCTTATAGTTGTATAAAAAGTCCAGTCAAGTCATGCCCAGGATGTCAGCTCTACACAGTGCTTTGCAGCCTTGGAGTTTGAAAGACAACAGCTCAGAGAGACTACACAGACACTTAACAGACACCAAGGACACACCTCTTCAACTTGCACTTAATTCCCATTCAATTGGACAGACTTAAGCAGATGCCTAAGTGTTATGTGCTGAATTGGAGCTTTGTAGATGTGTTCTATTAAGGTATTTCTAATTATTTTTTTTGCCTTGACTGCATATAACTTACAATTCTTGATCCTTAGCAATAAAGGGATACCAGAGAAAACATTACTAAAATATGTTTTGATAGTGATCAACTAATCACATGCCTTGTGATATTTGCTGTTTATTTAAGCTTCTGTTTCCAGGTTCCAAAGCTGAAAATAGGTTTTTATAGATACTAAACTTTTAGTCTTCAGTGTTTTTAAATGTTAATACCAACAAACTAAAAATAGACCAATAAAATTCAAAATGAATTGTCCCGAAAACATTTAAGATTTGGAATGTCTGACCTATGAATCCATTAACCTCTGGAATTAGACAGAGGAAAGCAAGATGGAGAAGGCTTTCAAATACTTCAACGGGATCTAATATTTTATAGTGCAAAAAGCTGTATCATCTGCCACAATCAATTATATTAATGCTTCCCTTTTACCTTTTACTAATAAAACAGAAGACAAAGTATAACAAAGCATTTTCATTACTTGTTGTCCAATCAGTAATCTGCATGAATTACCTGAAATAAAAAGATCCCAAAAGGACAAGTACACAAGAAGCTGCCAAACCACATATTCTCTCTCCCTACTTTGTTTTCCATTGACTAGCTTTTTCTTGTAATTCAATAGCAAAGGAAAAAACTAACAAACACTATTGTACTTTACTGCTTCTTGTGTAATGTGGTGAAAGAACTGACTCAGAAACTTGTTTTCTATTTTCAGCTGTATTATTTGGTCTAATAAAAGCTTCTACCTCTCTGTACACCATTTCCCATCTTTGTACTCTTAAGTCACTATGCCAAAGAACAGTGGTACTTCGTTACTATGATTAGTACTGAAACATCATAGATATCTATTATTCACGTGGCAAGCATTTAATTAGCATAATAATAGAGTACTATGGCAAGAATTTCTGACTAAAAAAAGTGTTGAAATCCTCTGTGGTTCAGCGTTCATGAGCAAGGGAAAACAGCAACTCACACCACTTTTAGACTCTGAGAATTACTGCACCCAAGTAGTAATTTACACAGATCCCACAAGAAATGGCAGAACTATAGGAAATGCCACTCTTAACCACACAGGGTTACATTTGACTGACAGCTGCACTCAGTCCGTCTTTTTCCAATTAAGCTCCATCTGCTTCCTCGGTTGGACTGGTTGGCCTAAGGCCTCTCAACAGGACACCCATTGTATGCTACTTCATCCACTTCCCCAAAAAAGCTTTCTCTGCCAGAGGTCTGAGGATGTTTCCTCAAAGCATGTCACTGGGCAGGGGCAGGCGAGATGGGTGGGTGGACAAGTGGGAGCGGATGCTTTGCATGTCACCATTGGCAGAAACTTGAGAAAGCATGGGCTTAGTAACTCAAACACACTCAAAGAAGGTTGAAGTCTCTACAAAATAAAATAAAAATCACCATTTTTCTTTCATTGCTTTCATATAGTCTGACCAAAAAGCTTCTGAAACCAAAATTAAATAGCGTGTTCCTTTCCACTCCCCAACATACACACTCTAAAATAAATAATGGCCAAACTGATTTAAATGAAATTCTGTAGAAGAATTTGTGCTTGGATGAAAATGGCACATTTGAGCCTGAAGCAAAAGTAAAACCGCCAAGTTATAAACCTCTCAAAGGAAGGTTTATAATGGAAATGCCAACAGACCCTTAACTATAGTGGAGCTGTTAGGTGCCAATATATAAATAATTCTAGTTTTTGTGGTCACTTACAAAAAATTAGATACAGTGCAAGTAGAAACAGTAGGGTTCTGATTCAGTAAACAGTAACAGCCAAGAGTGCATGTTTGGATTTTTAGACAAGTCTAGCATAGATTTGATGCTGGCTCTGAAATTGAGTCTATAAGGACATTTGGACTTTTAAAAGCAGTAAGCAAGCCATATTCTGAATACTTGAGGGCTTGTAAAATAAAAACCTCCTTAACAAGCTTTGCTGCCTACTGTTTCAATCTCCTAAGATTCCTTTACCCCAGTAAGCAAAAAAAAATGCTCCATTCAAGATTGGTGTAATTGTCTACTAAAGAAAACAACATACTAAGTAAGTGCACAGTCACATTTAGTGTTAAGAATTGCTAAGCATATTAATATAGTGGGAAAAAAAGTACCAGTGACCAAAGAGTAACAGATTAACCACCTTCTTCTTTCATAGGTCTGCCAGTTGTTGCATTAATAATAGAAATGCTTTTCTATAGTCCAGCTTGTTCTGGAACTGGAATGATGCATTTAGATGATCAAATATGTTCATTTTGGTCCTGGTGGGAATTTATTGCATTGTTTCACAGCAGTTAAGTCCCATGCCTTAACACAATTTGTTGAGGCAGTGAGGGATGCTATTAGGACTCTGCAGGAACTTCCACATCTTGGACAGGGTGTGAGTCTTCTGAGGCAGCCAAGATTCAGGCTGAGGCTGTTGAGAGGATGCTCTATCTCAGGAAACTCCCCTGCTTGCCAAATTCACATCAGTTTCTCATTTCGTGCTTCCGCTACAAAACCCTAGCACTGCCCCAGCATCACCCCTAACTCCCCACTAATATAAATCCTAAGATGAGCATCTGCACAAAGAGGGAAGTTAGACACACTCTACTCTAACTATATAGGGCTCTACCACTACAGTGTTTCACATGCTGGTAATCTACTGAAAATTCCTTTTTCCAGCTGTCCTTCAACTTTTAAAAGTTATTTCTGTGTAGGCTATATAAAATGCCTTATTCAAGACAAAAAGCATCTAGCTGCTAGCAAATACTGTTTTCAGAGTACTAGCAATTGTAGCAATTCTGGAAGTAGTTTAATCAGAAAAAAGTTGGACCTCAGAAATCAACTACATACAACTATACATAGTTGTATGTCTCTATAGATTACCTCCATGTTAGTTTCATAGTGAAATCCACAATCTTAAGCAAACCCAAGAAATCTAACAACAAATGAAACACATATAGTATGCTCCTCAGCCAAAGCTAAAAGTCAACGTGACTTTCCCTGTGCTCCCTGTGGCAAACACACTAAGAGCCACAAGCCACACCTTCCCACCACACATTCTCAGAAAGCAATGGAAATATGGATTGAAAACAAAATGACAGCCAAAATGCACTTCTGACTGCATATGGTTAAACTCTGTGGTTACTGAGTAACCAGGATCTTACACAGTTTGCAGCAACTCATTAAATAAAGCAAATGGATAATAATTACACATCAGATTAGTATTCCTGTCAACTTCCTCAGCTTCACATTAAAATAAACCCTAACTCCATTAGTTTACCAGCAGACAAACAACATACCGGGATACTATCAAATCAATATGTGGATTTAAACTATATGAAGAGTTTAATAAAGCATTTCACAGTGTTTCACACTGCTCCCCCCATTTTACCACAAATAATTTAACATTTTTCCACAGCACAGAATAATTAAACACAACTGCTTACAGAACTAGGAATAGAAACTGAATGAATGGCATCAGGATAACGTTTCCATGCATTACTCTGCCCCCATCAAACCATCTCTTAATTCTTTCTTACAAACACATGAGTTAAAGCTGTATAAGGTTTAGGAAATTCCACACAATGTGTCCCACCAAAACTACAGGAATTAAAAGAAGAACCAAAGTTTAAGGATTAAAATTATAGGTCAAATACAGTGCAGTAAATAATTTTTTCCCACTTCAGGTCCTATGTTATGCTTGGCATGAAGAGAACTGTAGTTAAAAACTGTTTCTTCAGCTCTGGAACTGCAAGACTCTCCTCTGTCCTCTGTTTTTCAGTAGACTGAAGCGGTGAGCCAACAGGACTAAATACTGTTGGACAAATTGAGAGGTGGACATTTGAACAGTTTGTATGCTGACAGCTGGATTCTAAATGCTTCTTAATGGTAAAAAGCAATACTCTTTCCCTTACTGTTTCATTTCATTATACAAACCATGTTTTTTTCAAATGTGGTTGAAGGAAGAATTAGGAAATCTTAGTATTTTCTGTGTGCTCCCGGTGGATTAACCAGGAGCTGTTCTGCTAGGGACAAAAGCTCAAGCTACTCACAATGGGCAGTACTACACTAAACACTGCAAATATGGAATACTTTTCAGGTATTTGTTTGAAGTGCAGAGGGAGTACTTCTGCCAGAACATTCTCCCCCTTTTTTAATCACACAACTTAAGACACTTTTCAAAACATAAAGGTGCCCTCCGCTACAAGACAACATTCTGCAATGATCCAGTGACACAGAATGGCTATAGATCATAGGATAATTTTGTCATAAATAAATCCAATACTTGGCCAACTCATCACTATGATTTTAAAAATGAAACACAAGGAATCCAACATACTAGCATCATCCAGATGGGGGTCAATAGAAGATCAGCTTTCATTCCTACTCATCTTGGATTCAGCTATTTAGGGGATCAACAAGCGATTTACTTTCAAAGGCCTGCACTACAAGACAAGGTTAGCCATCCCTGCCTGCAAAATTTACTCCATGTGGGTTTGTTTCCTTTCTTATTTGCTCCTTTAGTTTTAGTGTTTAAGGGCCTTCAGAGGAGTGCCCTTCAACACAAAGCAGTTTGCACAAATGTGTCGTAAGACTTAGGATGTGTCCTAAAGTTCAGACACTTAGGATGTCAATGTTTCTTTCCACATGTCTAGTGTAAGGTCTGCATATCTCCCTTGATGAATAAGAGACAAAATAAAACATGCAATTTTATGCTGGGCCACATCTCCAGTGGCCCAGTCCGTTTAAATAAGTGTTGTGATTTAACTCCAACTGGCAAAGAAGTTCCATGCAGCCACTCACCCTTCCCCAGTGGGATGGAGAGGAGAAACATAAAAAAAGGTAAAATCCATGCATTGACATAAGAACAGCTCAATAACTGAAATAAAATATAACAATTATAACAATAATAAAAGCGGTGATGAGAAGGAAGGCAACAAAAAGAGTGAAATAAAACCCAAGAACAGCAAGTGATGCACAAGTTGCTCCACTGACAAATGTCCAGCCCGTTCCTGAGCAGAAATCTGCCCCTCCCAGGCAATTCCCCAGTTCATACACCGAGCATGATGTTCTATGAATGGAATATAACCCACTGGCCAGTTCAGGTCTGGTGTCCTGGCAATGCTCCTTCCTGGCTTGTTATGCACCTCCTTATTGACAGAGCATGGGAAACTGAAAAGCCCTTGACATGAAGTAAGCACTACTTAGCAACAACTAAACATCAATGTGTTATCAACTTTATTCTCATTCTGAAACAAACCCCTGGCAACTGTACCAGCTACTAGGTCCAAAATTAACTCTATCCCAGCTGAAACTACTTAGTCAGGTTTCTCTGGATTTTTTTTTTCCAAAAAACAAGAATTCCACACACAGACTGAAAAAATCTGATTAAGAAAACACTGAATTACAAGTCCGACTGCTTTCTAGTAAGATTCAGAGAAAACTGCATTTTCTCCAGTGGCATTTCCAATGCCCATAGCTGGTGGGACTGTCCCCATGCTGATGTGCCTGGTGCTGGGCTCACTACTGACATGTGCACCATCCACATTTAGCATAGTGCAGAACTGTGACTCATATGGAGCCAGGGGATTATTAGAGGTCTGGTGCTCATCATCTCCACTGTCCCAAAAGCACAGGAATCACGCTAGGCTTTTTTGACTACATGAAAAATACACACTTTGAACAAGGCACTTCATTGAAAGAACAGAAAAAGAGAAGAAGAAGCCCATGAATGTTTAAAACCAAAACAAACGCTGTAGAATACTTCAAAGTCATCACTTCATTCCAGAAACATTTCCAAATACCACCTGCAACCCCTTAACTTTAAACATTCTCTAGGAGAAGCAATCAAAAATTAAAAAATGAAATTAAATTAACATTTATTCCTTAGGACTTATGACAGGCTGGCATTTAGAGATCCTACTTAGAGGCATCCCCTTAGAAGGGTATCTCAGAACATTTGACAGGAAGAGGCAGATATTAGCATTAAAGTAACCACAAACAAACAGAGCAGTTATTAGGAATGTGGTAACAGCTCACATGCAGCCGTGAATATTAGAACCATTTTTATTGAGAGAAGGAATGTTGGCTCTAACTCTGCAGTTATTCCTTACTCTTTTTCAAAGAGTGCCACAGGGATTTCTTACTTCCATCTGGACAGTTTTCCTTTAACTGTTTTTGAACACCATGTGAGAGAACACAACAGAATTGTAGACATTAGAGATGGAAAAGACCGATTAGATCATGTAGCCATCCTCCTGCCAGTCGTAGATTTTTCCCTACAGAACAGTTCCTAGCACTTTGCCCAGTACAGTTTAAAGCATGTTGAGATATTTGGCTTCAGCCATCTCCTTTGGAAATTATTCCACAGTGTATGAAGAATGTCGTTAGGACATTTTTCCTGGTAGACACGGCACGCATTTTTCTTTCCTTAATGATTTCCAGCCCATTATTCCTGGTTATATCCCATTGAGCCAGCCTGAATAACTCATCTTTACACCTTTGAATAAGTGGAGACAGATATGTTTCTCTGCACATTGGTCACTATTTGGCCAGACTACACACAATTTTATTGCCAAAATATACAATATGCTTTAATAAAATCATTTATTCCACCCTTTTTAGTCATTGTAGGATAGTTGTCTCCACCCCAGTGAACATTTTTAGAGGATATTCTCAACAAATCTGTTTATTCCTCCTTACCTTCTGCTACCATTTATTTTATAGAGAACGCAAAAGGCATAATAGACTTACAGAAGAAAAATAGCCTTGCAAAGTCAGCACATAAGTAAATATACTACCTAACTCTTCTGAAACAGCAGCTGCTGCCTACATAGTGGTATTTGCACAGGTTTTATACTTCCTCCCCTCCCTGTGTCAAAATACACATTTTACCAATGTGTAAGATTTTCAAGATCTTCAGTTCTTTCTTCTCTCCAACAAGAGATCTATTAAACTATCTTTATTTTGACAAACAAGTATTGTTATATAATTTAAACCATAAGTTATTAGAAATCAGAAGCTTTTTAAGCATCTCAGATTTCAAAATACTTCTTCATCCTCATTTCAGCTTCTTTAAATCAATTCAGCCAATTCTTCCCCTTTTTTTGTTATCAGTTACTTACTGCATTATTTTCCCTCATCTAAATTTCAGAATAACTCAGTAATATTTTTCACGTTATCTTTAATATTAAGATTGTACATTATAATTTCTACTACCATCTCTATATCACAGACTTTGCAAAATACTAATATGATCAAATGCATTCAGCAAAAAAATGAAAACAGAGACATTAAGAAAGACTTCAGGAAAGAAAAAAATTACACAAGGTATCTAGTGACTGAGGAAGAGCAAAGTAGGTGAGGTAAAAGTATTATGCCCACTACCAGGAACACAGAGAACATTATGGCCACTCTGACCACACACATTTAGGCTTTAAAAATAAAGCATAACAACATGAATCCAGAAACAATAAGGGAGCAAATACTATTATGCCTTTAGATGTTTTTCCTTACCAACAAGAATACTTGCTATTGAGGGGGATAGGTCAGAATTATTAGTTCTAAATTCAAGAACCTGCTCCATCTTTATAGTATTTCAAGGATCCTAACAGATCCAACCACTGCATTACCAGACCAGAAAGCCAAAAACAAACACACCAAAGCTTTATACCACTGAATTCAGGATATTCCTTATTTTATTTTTTGTGTTTATTAGAAAATACATGACGTCTCCAATTAGAGA
>VZTB01008810.1:226544-245503 GCA_013397245.1 Thryothorus ludovicianus
ATGAATCCAGAAACAATAAGGGAGCAAATACTATTATGCCTTTAGATGTTTTTCCTTACCAACAAGAATACTTGCTATTGAGGGGGATAGGTCAGAATTATTAGTTCTAAATTCAAGAACCTGCTCCATCTTTATAGTATTTCAAGGATCCTAACAGATCCAACCACTGCATTACCAGACCAGAAAGCCAAAAACAAACACACCAAAGCTCTATACCACTGAATTCAGGATATTCCTTATTTTATTTTTTGTGTTTATTAGAAAATACATGACGTCTCAAATTAGAGACATTGAATTAACCCACCAATTCTTCCACTCCCATAAAGTCATAAGATGGCATTTCTCTAAAGGTGCACAAAGCTAAAGAAACAAAGCAGACACAACTTAATGAAGCCAGTTCAAGTAGCTTTACAAAGGCTTCCCAGTAAAGACAGGTCTATTAAATCAGTTTCATTCTGNTAATTTTTTCCCTTGCTCTATATTAAGTAGAGACGTGGTCATGCAGGGAATAAGTCTGCAATGCACCCCTCAAGGACTCACATTGTACTTCACATTATCAGTGACCTGAAGTCTTAACTTGTCAGTGTCACTGTAACTACTACTGTTTCCATCACTTAATGATTAGCTGAAGTTTATGGAAGCAGTACTATAAGATGAAACAGTTTGAAATGACAGCTAGAAGAGAAACTACAACCTCTTCTAGCCACCTCCAACGCACAGTTTCTAAAAAAAAATAATCTTTTATTCTACTCTTTATTACAATTTTAGCATGACTACAGTTCTCTCTCTATATGACAGCTGTTATTAACAATTAGCAGTCTGACTTTTTAACTGACTACCCTCTTGTCTAAGGATACAGTGAGGAGGAAGATCTAAAGTTTCATTACCAGATCTTAAAGAACCAGACTTAAAAAAGAGTTGAAAACCTTTTTTCATACCTACAAAACCAGAAAAACAAATCAAGCTGTCACATCTTTTTGTGAAGTTCCAGTAGAATGCAGTACAATGCATTTTGAGCAGATACAGAGCTGATATAATTTCAACAGTCAGTGGAAAGGGAAAAAAGTTGAAAAGGCTGTATCTGAACACTAACAATGCTTACAACATAGAAAGATTTACATTAGAAATAAAAAAAAAAAAATCAGTTAATGTACTTTAGAATCTTGTATACTGAGTTAAAGACAGAGAACTAATTCAGTGGTGTGAGTGAAGCCACTAGTGAAGTTAGCTTCGGATTACAAGGTGAGATTCTGTATCATACTTTTACTGAAATCAGTAGAAGGATAAATTTGACACAATTTTTGAAGGCTAAATTTAGATTCTGTACTTAGCCAGTAGTATCTTGTACCAACAGAAGACAGTTTTAAATATGCTTCTGTGATAACATGTGTTTTAAAATACTTTTATACATACAAAGATAAAGAACCCAATCTTAGCAAAGAGGTAACTTTCCTATTGAGCTTAAAAAAAAAATAAATTTAAAAGCCCCCTCAAACCCAAAATTAAAAACAACAAAAACCAAAACCATGGATTTAAAAAATGTTTCCCTGTCTGTCCCATGCTCACAAAGAGGTCACAAACCAGGGCAGCATTGGGAACCAAGACACAACTTTCTCATGTGGACCTGCAAGAGATCCTAATCCCAGGCTAAAGCGATTGCTATCTCTAGACAGCATTAGCAGCATAATCTGCATGCAACTATGGGGATGAGAAGTATTTTCTGAAGTCACTTAATACAAAATAATACTACAGTGACTTGGTTCATCAACTTCAACTTAATGGGTCTTGACTGTAAGCTGCAAGTAGATGCTATAGGCCAGTAATATGAAGAAGACAGCACTACTAAGTTGGCAAGCAGGCCCATCTGAAAAAGATCAAGAAAAATAATCTTTTGGGGGCAAGGCTGTAAGCGAGCAACTAAAATCTGGCCCTAATGCTGTGCCCAAAGATTCTTCATTTGCAATGTCAGGATAGGATTAAAATTACCACTCTCCCTCCCCTAGGGTTTACAGACCAAGCAATTTTCAAAATATTATTCAGTTTGTGAACCTTTTCACAGTGCGGATGAATGCTAACATCAGGCAACACCCAAATACCTAAAAACACAAGTGGAGTTGTCCGCCAGTAACAGCCAGTAAACAGACAGCTCTAAAGAGGACAGTTCAGGCATGCTGCTTTCTCTTCCTCCTCCCTATGTCCCACAAACACTCTCCTTGAAACTCCTGCCAACTCTATTGCATTGCACAGCAACAGCACAGTGCCTGCCAATTTCTAGAGAGTCAAGCATACTTCTCCATTTAGTGTTTTGTCTGAAGGCCAACAATGCAGTCAGGACATATAAAAATACCCCAAAGACTTGATGTGTTAGGTACTGAAAGATGGAAATAACAAAGCATAACCCAAGTTTTTTTTCCAACAGACTTAACTTTTCCACATTTCTAGCAAGTGCCCACTTTAAATATGATTTCTACAGAGCACCCTTGGGTTTCACAAATATATTAAGGACTAGAAAGTCAGTAAGTCTATTCTTTCCCCCTTATTCAGGATATGCTTCAATCTGTAACTGACAGTAGTCACCACGTTATTTATATTCCAATAAACCACTAACACCAAAAAAGCCATCTGTATCAATACTATCAACTACATGTTATCATACTAACCCTGTCTTGGCCTTATCGTTTTCTCAAGGAACAAAATCCCCTAAACAGCTAAAGTTCTTTCAGAATCAAACTCTTCCTTTTCTTCTTTTAAGTTACAGTCAGCCTTACATCAAAAACTTACAAGTAAAAATAAATTACAGACATTTCTAAAAGGTAAATAATTCCTTCAGGAAAATAACATATTTGGCAGAAAGGGACTGAAGAAAACAACACAGAGGTAGGTCAGAACTGCCCAACTGATAAGCAGAAATCCATGATGTGTTTAGAAAAGGGATCAGAGAGATACATAATCTGCCCACAACACAATTTTTCTGTGTTTTTTCTTGCCAGGTTGATTAGCTATGTAGCTTTATAAAAGAGAACAAACATTTTGGCTGGGAAGCAAGAATTTTGTCTTCTCCATTATATTCTTCAATATCACCTACCTGGATCTGCCTACTTTCCCTTCACAACAGAATTTGGGTGAAAATTTTGGCTTCTAGTATGTAGTCAAACACTGTCTTAGTTTGTAGTTGAAAATTTTAAAAATTTTTAGTTTTTGCTCATCACTGACACTCATCAGGAAAATAAAGAACTCTCAAAATGCCAGTTACATAAATTTTTTTAGACTGGACTGTAAAAAGCTCAAGATATTTCCACATAAAACGAGGTTTCTTCACCTTCTAATTTTAGGTGTTTTGGAGAAGAATTCAACAATAGAAATGATCAGTTATTGTTTTGTTTTCAAAATATTAATTTTATGTTTCTGCTCCCCTCTGTTCACAAAATGAGAAGTCTTTCCTGCTCTGTATTATTTCTTACAAGAGACTAAATACTCCGAGATCAATAATTAGCAAATTTTAAGAATAGACATTCTTAAAACATTCTTAATAGACATTCTTAAGACATTCTTCAACTGTTATAAATCTTTGTTTTCTTTTGATAAAGACATCTTATATTCCTCACTTCATTATCTTCTTTTTAACGAATGAAAAAGCAACAGAACTGCTTAATGACAACCAGTTTTTCCCTAACCGGAAGAAACAGATGCATGCTAAAGGAATGTGAATAACTGCATAAAAATGCAACTTTATGAAAGAAGTTAAATTAAAACAACCACTGTAGCATATCCCAAGAAAGCTGTTTCTCCAGCACAAAAGCATACTCCTAGATCCTAAAAATACTCCTGCAATAACATACATATCTGTAATGCAATTAAACAACAACAACAAAACAGAATACTGTACATATAGGAAAGAAAAGCAACTTATGGCAACAAGGATAAAAATAGGTCATTGAAAGTGCAAACAAAGAGACAACTTGTCCAATAGGAGATAAACTGCTAATGAAGACTTACCTCCAGAAACTGGGGCATCCATGAAAACTGCTCCCATTTTTTCAACAGCTTTGGCTAATTCTTTTGAAACTGCTGGATCTATAGTGCTGGAATCTATTAGCAATGAGCCTTTCTTCACTTTCCTAAAATAAAAAATTACTATTATCATTACCATTTTTATTTTCAGAAGATATTTGCAACTATGACAAATGTGCAGGCATTTTTTGGTATACTAGTAAACACAAAGTTTTAAACCTTATTGAGCAAGGTCTGCCCAGTATTGCTGAGTATACTGCAGTTTTGAACCACTCAAAGCCAAATAAAAGCAGCATAAAAAAAAAATGTTCTTCTTAAACACTAGTAAAAAAAATTACACAAAAAGCTTGCACTAGGAAAATCTGCCATTACACAAGTTGGGCAGTATATAATACACAGATTGCCTAAGATGCATTCTAAGCAACTGTTGATACAGCCTAAAATTTAATATATAACAATAAAAAGTTCTTTTTGTATGTATAGTATCTTAAGTTCTTATCAGAATGGTTTGATTGCATTCTTTTAATCATTCTACAATTTATTCTATATAAAGACCATAATTAAAACCACAAAAGCCCACCGAAGATTTGAAGTGAAGTATGAAGAAAAATATTTTCCCACTGACAGCCAGTACATTTAGGCAGATCTAGATTTCAAATTGTAGATCACAGAAAGCTGTGTATCTGATTAAAAATATGCTAAAATTTTTGAAATTTAAAAAATTTGAAGTTTTTTTATTGCCCTCCACAACAAAAAAGTTGATTTTTTTATCCCTCATTCCATTGAACTGCACCATAATTTCAAGTCCACCTGACCAGCAATCACCATGAAATCAAACACCAGAATTTTTCAGTCATAAAAAGCTGTCCCATTTAAAGCTACTCATGATAAATACAGAGATCCACTGTACCTTGCATGCTGTTGGCAGTACAGTGGATTTCACTTAATTGAATTACCCAGATTGCTGGAAATAGTCTCTCAATGCATGCACACACTGTGACCCTACTGGCACTCCAGGCTCAAACAGCGCCCCATACACAAAACTTGTCCCTCGTGCTGCTGCAGTTGGTTTAAACACATGCAAACAAAAACCAGCACAGCAGAAAAGGCACTACATCATCTCCCCTTATGTTCAGAAGAAGGCACAGTGGCACAGGATCCTTGGCAACACAGGGGGATGGCTAACTCAACCTTTAAAAACTTCACTTTACTAATGTTTTCTTCTATAAAGCTTTAAAAGCTTTGGAATATTATGAGAATCAAAGCAGACAGCAAGGACCAGGTCCCTCAGAGCCGTAATTATTCACTAATGTCATATTACACTTCTTTCTGTTAATACAGAGGCTGAGAAACTGCAGCTGCATAGGACTGCTTTCCACATCCTCTGCTCCCTGCTGGATTTTCCACAACTATGTACTCATGAGATTAATTTGCTGTACTGTATCAGTAAGTACTGCCTGTTGTCCTTCAAACCACTGCCATCATGGGTACAGCTCTGCCACAGCTGTTTCCTGAGCTTTGTGGGGCTGATCCAATTACCCCTTTTCCTTTGAGGGTCTAAGCTATGGATACCTAGATACTGTTCAGTCCTACTTTACAAAGAATTAAAATATAGACAGTAAGGGAAAAGAAGCAACTATTATTCCTATATAGCAAGAACAACAGAAATCCCTCTCTTCCTTTATTTTCTTATCTGCATCTTAATATTGTACAATCAATACCTAAAAAGGCATAATTGTTTTTTGGTAATCTACTGTACTATAGTTTCCATATGTTTTTTCCTTTACCTTATTAACCTGGAAGAGCCTACATGAACCTCAGAGGTATCCAGTAGCCTTAGTCAGCCTGCCTGGAGCAGTGCACATGTAGCCAGAACAGACTTTTAAATTGCATTTATTTTTTGATTTGGCAAGTTCAAAAACTCTGAGCACTAGAATTCTGCAGACTATGGATTTAAGGCTCAGTGGAAATCCCTCCGCAAAAGTTAAAAACCACTGTTTCACATTCATATATGTTTTTTGTGTAATAAACAGATAATAAGAGTAGAAATCAAGAAAGTCTTGTCAGCTATTCTATGTTAATACAATTTAACACTGTAAGACACAAGGGCATCTCTTCAGAACATTTAATCTATAGGACTTCAAATTAAAGAAAATAGTATTTGAGCAAATAATTGTTACCAGCAAATATTCTAGTTGAACTTGAGTGTAGTACATTACATTATGGCAAAAGAACCATGCAACTGAAAAGGCAGATAATAGCTAAGTTGCCTGAAATGCACAAAAATTATTATTCTACTGAAAATAAAATTAAGACTTTAGCCAAAAGCCATTCAAAAGCAAGCACTCTAAGAGAGAACTCATGTAATTAGAAATATCAATAGTGACAGAACAGAGAACACTGAATTAAGTGCCCTGAAGGCACAGAAAGAACAACAATAGCAATCATCAGACAAACCTTGAGTACGAGTGGAAATTCTCCAAACTACTAAAAAGTCTTACTTTAGAATTCCATTTGCTCCTGTGTAAACTTCTTTTGCATGGGGACTAGAAGGCAGCATGGTAATAATTCTGTCTGCTCTTTCTGCTACATCTGCTGGGGATTCTGTTACCTTTTAAAGAAAAAATACAAACAATATAAGCTTACACATTTCCTGAAAAAGATATGTCAGACATGTTTGATGAGTTTGGTTTTAGTATTCACTGGTCATAATTAAGCTAGGGAAAAAAAAAAAAAACAAACCAGAAAAACTGCTCTCCTAATAAAAATATTGGTTATTTGGATTCAGTAACAGAAAAATAAAAAAAATTAAAAGGATCTCCTGTCATGGAAGTTCCTCTACAACATCTGCCAAAGGGAATATGCTTTCATCCCATCAACCCATTCATGAATCTTCAATTCACTACAAACCCTTTATCCAGAGAAAATATTGCTCTACAATGTTTCTAGGGAGGGACAACATGAAATGATCACAAAAATCTCACTTTCTTCCTTGTCTTATACACGGCACTGAAAGAGACGAAGACTGAGGAAAAAACAAAAATTATTGATGCACCTCTGAGCCTCACCTTAAAAGAAATCAGATAAATTAACTGCTGTTTCTCACAATATTACAATTGGCATTTTAAAATGGAAAGTTATCAGCTCAAGCATCCTTCACGAAAAGGATCTGAACAATTTTGAAAACATATTACTAGGTATTAGTTGTTAAATAACCACACCTAACTTCTGAGGTCCCTTCCAGAGACAGGCAGTATAGTACTTCAGATACATACACAGCAAAGGAAATATTGACAGCTAAGTTGTGAGTTGCAATTGGAAAGCATTTACCACTAAGAGTTCTGTCAAGTACTGGTCTGAATTAATGCATTTCTTTAAAATTGCACTGTCAACACATTCATAGCCCAGGGAAAACAGCAACAAACATACATTATTATTTTATCTTTAGCCCACAAGGATCAAATATAATTTAAGTAATTTGTAATAAATGGTGAATTACACCTTGAAGGGCTTCTGGGATACAGCATAAGAAACATCTTGATTTTTATTTGACTTCTAAACAGAAGAAGGGAAGAATGTATGTAGTCACTGAACAAGGCTCTTGGGAAAAAAATGCAAACTGGCATAGATGAGACTGAGAAACATGCAGATTTTGTCTTGAAAGAATAAGTTAATACCACACAAAACATCTGGCATACCACACAGTTACAAAAGGAAACATGCTCTAGTCTAAAAAACAAAGGTTAGTGGGAATAAACGAGGCAATTATAAGCAGCAAACCTTCTATATCTGATTAGCTGATTTTATGACTTGCCTCCCTGGAGACTAGAGAGCCTGTCTCTTTAAAACAGAAGTATGACACCTTTGTCTTTAGCTCTGAGTATCTCTGGTTTGGCTCTGTCTCAATGTGTATTATTAGAGCTGGAGAGAGGAAGAGTAAAACTGGAACCTGAATCTATATAAGTCTTCTTATTTGAAACTATGATCTCCAGTATTCTTAGAGGTTTGGAGAGTATCAGCTGAAGACTCAGTGGCTCATTTGCATTTTTCAACCAGAAGTTGAAAAACTCACAATATTGGGCACACAACTGAAACAGTACATCAGCCTCAAATTTCTACCTGGCTACATAGATAGAATATAGCTGGGTCTTGGTTACAGTTTTAAACAATTCTTAAGCAACACAGGTACAAAGAACACAGAGTACAGTAGTCATCTAAACAGAAATTCATTTATTCCATCCATGTCTTTCAAAAGAATAAGATGTCTTTTACATGAAGAAAATGAGATTAAAAATGTACACAGACTGGGACAGTCCTTCTACAGCCATACAAAGGAAAAACTTACTGCTACCTTGAAGTAAGTAGCAAAACAAAGTGGGAATTAAAAGTGGGAATAGACACTCTTGGCCTTTTGGTACTATTAACAAATATGAATAATATTGCCTGAAAAAATCTACCTACTTGGTTCCATAAGCAACATATAAAACCTTAATTATATTTAGGACTTTCTGTCTCAGAAAGAAAGCTGAATAATTTGAAAGCTATTATAAAACATTAGGCATTTGAAATCATTAAGAATATGTGCATAACTTTAAAAAACAGACCAAATACTAATTGTTGATTAATAACATAGAGTATACAAGCTCAGAGTATCAGCCCACCAAGGCCTGTATATGTTCTGAAACTTGTTCAGTTCAAGCAAACTTCTGCAGTATGCAACTGGATAGGAGAGACTTTTCTCCATACTGCTGATTGGTGGTACTGCCCTTCAATATGTGCATCTGCTTGTATTTGTTCCACACTGCTTCCCTATTTTGTTTCACTTATATTTACAGTAAGTCAATTAATTATTGTTTGCCTGCAATGCCATTCTTACGGTACACTAAAGAAAGTTCTATTTTTATGATACTTTATGCATCAGGTGACTCCAGTAATACTCTCAGTGTTCTAAATCTGAGATAGGATTTAGATACAAAGACCTGTAAACTACAGCACAGTTACTCCACTGTGTGAGCCTTCCAACTTTCTCCAAGTTTCACCTCAAGTGGTTCCATATGCTCATGCTCAGCCAGTTTTCCTCTTACTGTTCACCATTAGCAGGGGGGTGGCTGCTTTCTGACATGTCCCACATCCCAGTTGTTTACTTCAGTGGCCAAAGAAAGCAGAGTCACAGACTGTGCAGATTTATGGTCAAACATCCCGCACCCACCATATACCTTGGTAGCAGCACTGGCCTTAAACAATGGACATTTGACTAGGTTTACTGTCTCTTGGGGTCATTTCACCCCGTAACACTCCTGATGGTTTTACCCTTACAGCCAGACCAAAGAGAAATCAGCCCTTAGAGCCCAATGTTCCTTCTACAGCAGTTTCTACAAGGCCCCATGGACCCACAAGTTTTCAGCTCCTGAAAAAAGTGTTGGAGTAGGATTTACACCTATAGATCAAGAAGAGGAAGTTATGTTCACATATTTTCTTTAAGTGTGTTTTATTTGTATTTAAGCCTATCCATGTATTCTCTTAGTGATTTATGATCTTAAAACATACTTTGGACTTTATTTTAAATGCATTACAGTTCACCTTTATTATCACATGTTAAGTCTTGCAGTGAATGCCAAGGATTCTATTACAAAGGCAAAAAGCTAACAACATGGGCAGCCACAGAAAAGCGATCCAACTGCAGGACATGCATTAAAAATACAACCAATAGTTCCAAACAGTCTCTTCCATTTGCCCAGTCTTACTCAAGACAGGTCTGGTTCATGCCTTAGGGTCTTGGCTCCTTTAAAAAAATAGGAACAGGAGCTAGGAAAAGAGGTGAAAAGCTTACTTTCCCACTTAAGGCCAAGATTCTGTAATTATTCAAGGGGAGCTGCAATTAATTACTAGCAGGTGTGTGGTATCATTTTATCTTCTAGGAATCTTGATATTACCTCATTATTTAAAACAGCTGCAATTAGCTTTAACAGCTTTAAAGTTTAGACTTTCAAGGCACACAGTTCCTCCATCTAGTTCTACCTACAACTTCCTTGCCATTGCTGGAAAATTCCCTTCTATCCTCTACATTGTTACTTGAGAGGTTTATTTTTGCACTGCACTGCTTTTTTCTCTGTTTTAAGCACCTATCCAACTGCCCACGACTGTCTAAATTGTGAAAGCTTTGAAGTATGCCAAAACCATTCAAATGTGTTACAGACACATAGAAATGACACAACCACCTGAGAGAATGGGGTTCTGAGGGTATTAACAGATTAAGAAAAGCAATAGGACTAGCTGGAACATGGCCAAGATTTTGCAGGGTATATTGCAGGAAGGTAAAGATCCCTAATGTAATCAATTTCCTTCCCTCCTTTCTCCTTTTCATTCCTTCCTCTTCTCTCACCATATCCTTCCTCACCTCCAAGAGAATAAGCACTTAAATAATTAGATTTTTCCCCTGCCCCTGAGGACTACACCTTGAAGCAGCAGGAAAGCTCATATGTCCCTGTAACCCTCACAGCTATGCCAGCAGGAATTTTTAACTAGGGTCATTTAACCTGAAAAGGTCAAAGTAGGAACCAGATGAAAAGCAGCCACTGGCCATCAAGACCCAGGGGAGAAGGAAGCAGGAGGTGAAAGAACAGGCCATCAACCTACTCTCATAAAAAGTGGGGGGAAAAAAGACAGCTAGAGAAGCCTGACAAGGTAGCAACTCCGGCTAAAAGGAGAAAAATTACTTGGGATAGAATCATACCTTTGCTCTAACTGAAACCTCACAGATTCAGTTTGTATTCATTGTGCTGTTTCACTTCTGATTGTGATCTTAACCAAGAAAAAACCCCAGATGATTTAGTTGCATGGCATGCAGGAACCATTCAACACACACAGTTATTGCTGGAATAAAGAAAGTTTATTACTGTACCTGAGCACCCAAGTCCTGAAATTCTTTGCAAGCTTCTGGGAAGACATCATACACAATAACTGGATATCCATGTTTTACCAGGTTTTTTGCCATTGGATTTCCCATGTTACCCAGCCCAATGAATCCAACTGGGGTTTTGGAAGCCATAGTCCTAGAACACACTGATTTCAAAACAATAAAGATCAGTATATTTGTATATATGTATATTTTCATATTTCAGACTAACATACAACAATGGCATAATAAGAGCTACCATATAATCTGTTTTCAATTATTATAACAGCTTTATGCTTAAAAACAGTGCAAATGTAAATCCTATTTTACATAATTTAAACCTTAAATTATAGCACATATTGGGCCACAAATACCATCCCGCAATGATTTTTCTATATATCAAAGAAAATCATTGTAATTAGAAAAATGTGGGCATTTGAAAAAAAATACAATATTTAAAACTAAGATCCAAGAAGAGTTCAAATGTAGACTTAAAATATGCAGGGTTGTCTGTGTTTTATTATGTGTCTAAATTCTAAACTGGATATGCAAAGTTCAATTTTATGTATATTTTACAGACTCTTTATTTGCAACTTTGCTTGCAGCCATGGGATAGAGCACATGTTCCCCAGAAACGGACAGAGGCTGCCACTTTCCTTCACGCAGCCCCTCACAGATTCTTCTGATACGGCAATCAGATACAAGCCACTAACCTAAAGATGAAAGTCTCCATAGTAAATCATGGTAAATCCTCTAAGCCATGCAACCACACTTTAAATACTGAAAACTAGAACAAAATATAGTATAAAAAAAAATTATGAAGTCTTTGCAGGAAAAACCTCTGTATTCTATTTACCATAATACCAAGACAGAACTATAAAGCTCAACCTGCAACCTGTGAAAAACACTGCAGTTTCAGTCCATTACCTTTTCCCAGTAGTTAGTGAGCATCAAATTCTGGATAGGAGCAGCACTGCAGACATTAATCTACTGCAATCACTATCTCATCACTCTAAACACTCCTAATACAAAGGCAGCACAATTTGACAGTGACTAGATTTTTTTGCCAACTACATAAAATACTTTCTCCTTTATGACAAAGGAAAAAGTTAGGCAGAACACTAAAGTATGTGTCAACTAAGCAGACAGAAACAAGGCTAACTACAGAAATACTGCAGCTCTAAAGTGCACATACAGAAAATGTGCCTAAGCTGGATCAAGACTCTAAGAGGTCTCAATGCTTAGCAAAGAATCCTCTCTAGGCCAATAACACTTGATTAATCATTTTAAAGTCTTTCTGACTTTAAGCTCCTTCTTAGCCAGCAATGGTCATGCTCTTTCATCTGCAGCACTGTTTTGGAAGTGCCACATTTAATAAATCAGGTTTGTTGAGAGAACTTTGGTCTGAGACAGTTTCCACAGATGCCTGCAGCAATTACACAGCTAGAGAAGTAGCACAATTTCAAATAAATGTGCACTGGGAAAATGCTTAGTGAAAACTGAGATAAGGCAGGAAAAGAACCCATTGCTTTTTTAAGAAGTGCTACATGTCAAAACCAAGGAACAAATGAACAAAGAGCCTAAACCAGCATCATCAGCCATAACAATCATCTTGGAGTCTTCTCATTGTTTCTATGAGTCAGTCTTCCCCGTCCCTCACTTGCACTAATCTAAAATTAGTGTTTGCCCAAAGCTTCCCACTTCCTGAGGAGCCTCAAGCCCTGGTTTTAAGCATCTTTCTTTCTCTAGCCCTTAATACCAGTAGATCTTATTTAACTTGACTTCAATAAAGCTTTCAGAACAGCCTCCTCTCGTATCCCAGCAGCCAAATGAAGAAAGTATGGACTGGACTGCAAAACTGCCTGAAGGAAGAAATACTGCATGGAGTGTTGGGCTCAAATAACAGTGATCAGCAGTTCAAAGACTAGCAACAGGCTAGTTATACATAATGCTCCTCATGGGTCAATACTGAAGCTATTTAAAAGCTTCATCAACGACTGATGATTAAATATAAGCACTCTCAGCAACATCATGTGTGACACCAAACTGGCAGGAATGTCTGAAAAATGGCAGGACAAAGTTACCATTCAGAAAGACAGGAGAAAACGGCATCAAGCAGTTCAACAAAGACAAATATGTCCTGTACTTGGGGCAGCGGATGTCAGTGCAGGCTGCTGACTGGCCAGACAGCTGGCAGCTCTGCAGAACCTGTGCATTCCCATCAAGTAGAAGTTGAGCGTGAGTCAGCACTGCATCCTTGCAGCAGAAGGTTAATGACATCCTGCACCACAGCAGCAAGAGTAGACCCAGAGGGCCAAAGAAACCAGTCATTCTTCAACACAGCAAATACACAAGAAATGTGATCAAACTGCAGAAAGCCCTGCAAACATCAAGGAATATGACCAAGGAGCAGGAGAACGTGGCCAATGAGCAGAGGCTAAGAGAACTGTCTTTGCTGAGCTTGGGAGAAGCAAAGGCTGCAGTCTTCTACTGCCTAGGGAGTGGGAGGAAAGAAGAGTTACAGAGCAAATGAAGCTGAACTCTTCACAGATGTGCAGTACAGTAGGACACAGGGCAATGGCCAAAAGCTGCAGGAAGGGAAATTCTGGCTGAAAATAAGAAAAGCATCCTTGATGTGGAAAAAAAGTTCTGCATTGTGACAAGCAGAGGAATTGTGGAACCTCCATCATTCTAGCAGCCTTAGAACACCACAAGCAACCTAAGCTAGCTTTAAAGATTTAAGGCTTTTGGAAGCCTTGCTTCCAAACCTCAGGTTTTTTTTGTTTCCATGAATTCCAAGTAACCTTATCAGAAGAATAATTCTGACTACCATATCTAGGCTCATTCTTGTAAACTCCTCACTTTTATCCTGATCTTTTCTCACACTATCTCACTAACCATCACCTCAAACTGAACATCTTGGGAATTGAGAAGGACATTTTGCCCATGCTACTTTCTCTCCTTCTCTGCAACCTGCCTGCTTTTTATCTACAATGTCACACAAGACTGCTTTGCCTTGATGACTTCTCATGACTGTCAACACATCTTAATATTAAGACTTCAGCTGGTAATTAGATTGCAGTGATGTGCCTATTGCCAACATGCACTTTTATTGTGCCTCTGAGGCAGCTCTTCACAAGACAAATATCCATGAAATGAACACACTGTTCTACTATGCCTCCCTTAAAAATTGTCATTGTGCAGTATCCCCAGAAAGGCATGGCAAAAGTTAGGCTGTGATACAAGACAACTTGCTAACCAGTACCATTAAATTTTGGGCCATTATATTTGATTATTTCTCCTTTTGTCTGTCTCTGACACTTTATTGTCTCAGTTCATGAATCAGAGACCACTTTCTGTTATGTGCTAGAACATGTTCAAATCCATGGGAATTGGGACCTGTTAGAGAAATAGTCCAATTCCTGAGTCAGTTTCTGACTTAATTTTGGTTTAAATTTCACAGCCCAGTGTGTTATATAAGACATTTCAAAATTAACTAATTTGATTAACAGTTTTGAAAAATCTTCAGATCTCCAGGTACTCAAACACAGGAAAACTAGTTTAGAGGACTGATTAAATTAGTTCACAGATCTAATAGAGATGATTTCAATTAAATTTGAACCAATTACATTTAGATGTATGGCATATTTTTAATGACTACTTAAGACAGTGGGGATTTGCCAAAAAGAGGATGCTTTAAAAGAGAAGAACTTTCATGTTTTCCCATTAGATGAACCTCCACAGGTGATTTCACAGAATGTGATGTCCAGCTTGCATATGCTGGCACATTTCAGCATCTGATGTGTAGCACAAACTCAGTTTTGAAACAACTGTGTAATTCAAACATCTAAGGATAGATATTCTTCAAACCCACATCACGTACGCTAACTAATCCCATCAATTGTACAAGCATTTGCTGAAACCGTCCCTGTGGTATTGAGCCCATTTTACTTCAACCATAAAATTCACAGTAACCTGCTGCAATCACACAGCTGGAAAAATGCCCAGTCCACACTCAACTTCTAAGAGAGGGCAGAACATCAGAAGTAGGAGCAACAGAATCTACTCTTAAAATAATCACTGATACCATGTGCAACTAATTCTCTGTCCCTGAGAACAGAACCAGCAATACAGATTAATCTGTAAATCAAGCTAACTGTGAGCAAACCCAAATACAGCTATACCAACTCCAAAGAAATTGGGCTTTTCCCAGAAGATTCTTCATTATGCTCTTCAGGGAATACGTGCTTGCAGATCCTCATGCCTACGAAAACTCAACTGATGAGGAGAACCAATTATGACACTCTCACCAAATTTGGGGCTTACCATCAATACAGATAAAATACAGATATTTTGCTTTGAAAAGGCAGCCTACAATAGAAAAACTTTACCTAATCTGCAATTTCACAAGAATTTTACCTTAAAAACAATTTAATTTAAAAAATCAGCAAGAGTTTATGAATGTCTTGAATGCCTCTTTTTTAACAAAATGCAACCCTTAGAAGAGTAACTTCAGAAATGCACAGATTGCAATCCTGTCTTTGGATTACCTGGCCTGTCAATGACCTAAAACTTGTCTTTTCAAGATTTATATAAAGATACTGAAAGCAGTCTTCCTTTTAACCTGAACGATGATAAGTTTAGATAATTTCAGATGTTTACATTTCAACTGTAACAAGTCTTACAGTTTCAAGAACAAATTCCAGCTCCAGTGTTGCCCTGATTTCACTGCAAATACTTGACTGCACAAACACTATAACATGCAGAACTGAGGACATCTCTTTGTATTCAAACAAAAAGGGACTAATAGCTGAGTAGAAACACGGACAGCAGACCTGGAAAAAATCCATTGTGCTGTACTCTAAGTCCAACTGGCCAAGAACAGAACTGAGAAACAAGTAATTCAACAAAATACAATTTCAACTATATTACTTAATTCTTGGCTTTTTAAAATTTATTTTGAACTATATCCACCAAATGGCACAAGGGTAAGAGTCCACACAGTCCCGTCCTATAAGAGGTTCCTAATCAGAGTGGTTGAAGTTCATATTAATATTCTTGATCTCTCTGGATCAGTGAAACTTCACCTCTCTTCCAATATGTGAGAATTAACAGGATCATGGGAAGATGCCCAGAGTAAGCTCAGCTACTGAAGTTGCTGGCTTTGCTTGGGGTTTTATGAGAAAATACACATGAAGTCACTTGACAAGGAGAAGGAAACATGATGACAATTCAATACTAGTCACAAAATGAAAGATTTTCCCAGTCATTTAGCATCTGAAGTTCTGGTATAAGAACAACAGAGGACATCATTCCTTTTCTTCTTCCTAGTTTGAAAGAAAAGATCAGAGTGAGCTTCTGTGTTTTGTGCAGACTTCTCTATGTAATTTATAAAACCTCTACTGAAACTAAATTCTGTGAGGGAACTAGATAAAGAAATATATAAGTTAGAGAGGCCAGCTGTACATGGGTAGAATCCTTCTGCTCCGATTAGTTTTGCCACTGGAATTTAAATTGCCCCAGAGTCACTGACTTTTAAAGGTTATGCAATGATTTGGAGAAGTGCACTCTGCCAAAATAATAATTTAAGAAGACTACAATACTCTAAATTTGACCAGCTTTACATTGAAAACATCCCTCTTGCTTTTTCTTGCCTCTGTAAAGGTCTGCTGACCAAAACCAGAGATGTTATCTTGTAACAGAGTCTTCTTATACATAATTTTTCTTATCTGTACCTATACCTCATTAAATGTTTGCATTTTATACGTTACAGAGAAAACCATATAGTAAGTACTTTACATCTAAAGAGAATATCAAGTGTACACTTGATCCCTTAATTAAGTAATGTGCTGGACTTCTGAGCAGCAGGTCTTCTGTTATAATCCTTGCTTAGTAATCAGTGCCTCTCTGCACTAGAGCATGGAGTCATTCAACAGTTCAAACAGAGCTCCTGTACTGTTAAACTAGCAAAAAGTACTATTTAACTATTAACTAAATGAGCCTCCTCCACTCCAACAAAACTACATTTTTGTTCGCTAGCATGGTACTGTCTTCCTTGATGAACAGCTCCCTCAGCAGATGAACCTTCATTCACCTGAAAATCTTCTTTTCTCAGCCACCATAGTTCATTAACCCCCCCATCCCCCACTAGCATCTCCCAGAAGGCATTTCCCCGTATCCATCAAAAATATATTTTTAAATAAGGTCATATAAATCCTCTCCATGAAGCACCTTTGTCAGTGCCTGCCAGCTACAGAACACAAGACTACATAGTCTCTGTCCAACTGGCTAAAACACATCCAAGACACTACTCCAAAATCTGCCCTCAGCTCTTCATTTTCCTCCTAGACAATCTATCAATCTCGAGATAAACATACAGAAAAAAACAAACCATCATGGTCTGCACCAGCTGCAAAGAGGAACTGACAAGTAACCAGGGAGCATTCAGTAAGAGAAGGAAGAGAGCCTGCTTGCTAACTAAGCTGCGGTGTTGGACAGCTCTCAGAGCTGGCAGAATTCCTTCAATTAGGATGGCATTTCACTCAGGACAGATGACGAAATCACTGCTCAAAACCCAAGTGTCAGACTAATCAAAGCTAAGGAAAAGAATGGGAAACTTAGTAAACGCATTAGAAATGGGGAAGCCGCGACAAGTAAGCAATAGAGCTTAGCAGTTAAGAAGGCTTAATGCTTAGACCTTCATCCCATAAACATTTCTCTGAGTCAAGAGTCCTTTCAGCAGAGTCACTACTAAGTCAGAGCTTAAATGCTGTGGGTGAAATTCTGTTCTATGGAAATTTCTTGGGAGACTCACAATTTCTCCTTATGCTTAGTTACAGCTTCTTGCTCAAGTCTTCAGGCAAAGACAAACTTTATTTTTCAACTTTAAGGGCCAGTGTTGGGTTACTTTTCACACTTATGCTCACCACCAAGAAACAAGATCCTCAAAATCTGCCCTACATTAAACACGATCATTTGGAAATTGACCATGACAGTGGATTTCAAAGCTCTTACAGAAATACCTGGCAGTTACCATCCACAGAAAGTCCAAAAATCCTTGAAAGCTATTGCTTTCAATTTTGGTATCACAAAAGGTACTAAACACATAAATAGGTCCTTAACTTCACTAGCATAAGACCAACATGCCTTCTGCACCTGAGCTATTACTTATCACAACATCAGAACTGCAACTACAAAAAAAAAACATTAGTGGAAAAGAGACAGTGGAGCAAAAAGAGCACTGAAGGATAATATCAAAACTGTTAATTGTTTGTTATTCATAAGTTTTAGTGAGATTTAAAGAGTAGTCACAAAGGTTTTAAAGTTACCTGCTTAAAAGTAATTTAGTAATTCCTGAAACACTTTGTTAAATGTCAAGATTTTAGAACCATATACAATTTAAAAGAATCTATTTCTTCCACTTTGCTAGTTAAAAACCTTCACCTATGTGTTGGGAGCCTAACCACAGAGTGACAAACATGACCAACAGACTGCAACCAAAATGAGACTGAAAAGACTACTGAAGATTGATTATTAATCATTCACTTCAACAATTAAATTACTTAGGAACAACTGTGTGATTTTTTCAAGACTAAGGAAAGGGAAAATGTCTAGGTCCAGTTCTACAAATACATTCTTCCTTTGCTTGCACCAAGAGGACATCTGCAGTGTTTGCTCCTTCCACTGCCCAGGAACCAAGCACAGGTGATCACCAGTGGCTGCAGAGCCGACACAGGAGGAAATGCCGCTGGATCTACCCTCAGTTTAAAGAAAATAATCGGATACAGCGACCGAGAGGGCTGAACAGCCCAAACCTAGGTAACAGGTACCGCAGACGTGTCTCGGCTGACACAGGAAGCATTTGTGGGCTCTGATGATTTCCAGGCACGCTATTTTAAGCAAACGAGTGAAAACACTTATTAAGGCAAGTCGCTGCGAAGCTCCGGTGGAGCCCCGAATAAGGCGGCAGCGGTAGCGCGCCGTGCCGGCCGTACCGGCCCGGGGGTTCCGTCACCGGGGACGCCGCACAGGGAGGCGGCTCCGCAGCTGCACC
>VZTB01008810.1:245639-260228 GCA_013397245.1 Thryothorus ludovicianus
CGGAGCGCGGGGCGGGGCGGGGGCCGGGCCGGCGCTGCAGCACCTCATTGGGGCGGTGGGACACTGTATCCCGCTGCCCGCGGCCCCCGGGAAGGCGTTTCTCTCCAGCTCTGCTTGCCTGGGCCTGCCCGCTGCCGCTTCATCTTCCCTCTTTGGTGCCGAGGGAGGAGGCTTGGCTGAAGCGGCAGAGGAGCGGAGCGCCGGCCTTTTGGCGAGGGTTTGTGCTGCGAGACGGCGCCCTCGGGGCGAGGGAAAAAGCCGCCTTGCACTGTTTTGTCAAGTGGCAGATAAGGGTTGGCGTTTATTGAAGGTTGGAATTAGATGATCATCAAGGTCCCCTTGCAACCCAAACCATTCTGTNCCGCGGCCGCCAAGGGCAGCGCGGCAGCTGCGCGCCCCGGGAGAGGCCCGGCCTTTCCCCGCCCGGCCGGCAGAGCGGGGCCACTGGAGCCGAGGGAAGGGGCAGGTCCTTACCCATCACCCGCCGGTGCCAGCGCCACCAGCCCNCTCCGTCGTTATGTGGGCTTTACCCAGGCTGGGCGCAAAGCGCCCCCAAAGCCGCTCCATCCCTGCCCCTCCTCAGCTGGACAGGGCGGAGAAAATAAAACCGGAGGCTCGTGGGACGAGTTAAGGATGAGGAGAGAGCAATCACCAGTTTCTATCTTGGGCAAAGCAGGCTCAGCTTGGGGTAATGAATTTAATTTGTTACCAATGACATTAAAGTAGGATAATGCGAAATAAAAACTAAGTCTTGAAACACTTCGACCCCACCTCTTCCTTCCTCCTGGGCTCAACTTCACTCCTGATTTTTTTACCTCCTCCTCCGTCAGCGCACAGTGGTTTGGGGAACGGAGTCTGCAATCACACATCATCACTGCCGCTTCTGCCTCCTTCTCCGGAGAACTCCTCACATTCTTCCCCTGCTCCAGCATGGGGTTCTTCCCATAGGAGACATTCCTCCCTGGTCTCCAGTATGAGTCCTTCCCCTGGGCTGCAGATCTTCACAAACTGCTCTAGTGTAGGATCCCATGCATGGGGTGCAGTCCCTCGGGAACAGACTGTTCCGTGGGTCACAGATCCTGCCAGCAAACCCACTCCAGCACAGGCTTCCCAATGGGGTCACAGACTCCTTTGGGCACATCCACCTGCTCCAGCGTAGGGTCCTGCATGAGCTGCCGGTGGATCTCTGATGCACTGAGGACCTCCATGGGCTGCAGGGGGGCAGCCTGTCCCACCAGGGTCACCATGGGCTGCAGGGGCATCTATTCACTGAATCCAGCCCTGCCCTGTAGCATCCACCACTGCCAAAATTTTGCCATGCAATCCCAATACAGTCGTGCCCAAAGAGCGCTTCCGAAAGGCCTATAACACAAGGTTTATCAACATTGATGAAATAACAAGAGCTGGGCTGCTCACTCCCAGCCCAGCATCTGGAGACACCGCTGGCAGCTCTGGGAGAGCTTTCAGCAGGTGTGTGAGGAAGCACACCTGAGGGAGGGCAGGCTGGAGGCAAGCGAGTGCTGCCTTCTCAGAGCAAAACTTCAGCTCCAGTCCTGCAACTGCCATGTTCATCTCCTTGGAACAAAGTAGTTAGTTTATTTTCCTGACAGAAAATCTTGCCTTACTTTGTTGTGCCAGGATGCTGGGTACTTCCTCAGTCATTAGGTTACTCTTGTTAGGTCAGAGCTTTTTTTGTAGCTGCTATGTAGTATCGTTTACAGACTTCTGGGAGTGTAGTCATGAGGCACAGATCTCGGGTCTCACCACAACGTGTCTTCTTCACTCAGTTATATGTTAGCACAGAAAGAATAGGCTAAATATGAGCTTGGCTCTCCTATCAGTACCATAATATATATTTTTATATTTACCCATATAAAGCAATACAGTTAAATATAGTTAAATCAACCGAGCTCAACATAAAGGAATTTTGTGGGCAGTGAAGGCAGCTGTGGTCATATAGTAGCTTTACTGTGACATGTGAGAGTGCTACCACTCAGTAGGCTGATCTCATACCTTCACCCAGTTGCTTCTTTCTCTCATTGCCTCTCAGTTGAGCACTGAGACAGAATACAATGTGAGACAAAAAAAAAAATCTCTGTAATCAAAGGAATGGAAAGAGACACAAACACAGAAACTCTTCCACTTGCTAACACTTTGCAAAACATCAGCAGCTCTGTAGACTCTATACTAATATTTTGTAAGTTCACTTTCTCTTTCCCTGGACCATTTAAAGACTGCCAAATGAATAAAGCTGCTGATCTATGTGTACCCTTCTCCTCAGTGGGGAAGAGGTTGACTACTGTCTTGTACATTTTTTTTTTTTCATGATGTGAAGAGATATGACTCCTCGTTGAGCAGCTATACCGGCAGAAATTTGTACTGAGGTATGGTCCAAATAAGGTCTTTGGAAGTCTTTGAAACCTTATTTTTACAGGTAATCATACAGTACTTAGAAAACAGGGATTTTTTGCATTCTAACCTGCTTCTTCACCACCTTACATTTTCAGAGTCATTGACTCTTTACCAGTTTGGTCTAGACACCTATCAAGTCTGAACTGAGTTAGAAAATTGATTTCATTTTCTTTTTTTTTTTTTTGGGGGGGGGGGTGGGAGGGAGGGGAGCTAAATGTAGAGGAATATGCAAAGATTCTAATGTTGTAGTCATTGTGGTCCTTGAATTCTGATTTTAAACTCTCATTACAAGAGGCAGCTTTACCTCTGTAGCTGCAGGTTTCTCTACACTTTTCTCATGCCTAAAGTAGTTTTGTTTGTGTAGGTATAAATAATGCATTCTTTCTTTAAAAAATACATGAGGACAATAAACTTAGTACCAACATAACAAAAATACATTATACCCAGAGAAAAAGTATGAGAAAGTGGAGAAAGGATAGTCCTATTCCTGAAAATATAGTAGACTTTGCCTTATATTAGTTTGCCAACACACTTTTTATAAAGGCTTGTTACAGACTATCATACTATAGCTTTTACATTGCTTTTGTACAGAATGTACTATTGCAGACAGATAAAATTCCTTGAGATTAGATTAAATGGAATCTCTGCTTACATTATGAACATTGATAGAACTGATATTAGTAGTTTAGTATGAGAGGGAAGCACTTGAGGGACTAGATGGTGCAGGACTATCATACTGCAGAGTGTTTTCAGAAGGGAGAAAACAAAATTAATAGAGTTTTTGTGTTTTTTATTTTCTCCAAAATGCCCTCTAGAGATAGTTGAACTTTTAATAGGCATATTAAAATATAGTACAGTTAGCGCTTGTTGTTAAGACTATCTTTGCCTTGGTGGAAGTTTATCTCAGTAAGTCTTACTAGTTAATTTTAGTTTGTGTGTTTATTTCTTTCCCTACCTAATTACATTTTTCCCACACAAAATTAAGGAAAAAAAGCTTTGTTAACTTAAAAACATATTTGGTTTAAGTAAATGGCCATGAAAACTTTCACTTACATTAAAACCCAGGACATAAATGTTGGTTATTTTTCAAACAAAACAGCATGGTGTCCTTACTCACACCTAGTAGTGGGTTTCATAAAGATTTGTATGTGATGAGGTCTGAAATTAACTAGTTAAAATGCAAAGAAACTGTTATTTGTATAGCTTGGTTCTACAAATTCTTATTTTTTTCCTTGCATTTAGAATGGAGATATATACCTCATTTGAGTACATACAACCTCTACTTTTTAAACTAAAATGTTTTCAAGTAATATGAGTCAAGTATAAAATTGTAGATAAAAATAAATTCACTGGATATTTTTATCTATAACTGCCAGAAGAGCTTTCCAGAAATCAGTGATTACACTGCAAACCTGCCATAAAGGGGAACTCTTAACAAGTGTGCCTTTGCCAGTGTTAGAAAGATTGCCAATGTTTAGTTTGTTTTAAAGTTTTGTTTCATCAATGGTGTATTGTATCTTCAAAGCAGTAATGCCAACCTTATGACTGAGGCATGAAATGGGATTTCAAAATATCTGATTATGGTTGGAACCATTTGCTGAAGGAAAACTTCCTAGCCTACTTGTTGCTCTAGCACAGGTAGAATTTGGTTTGTACAACATATAAAAAAGAACAGGATAAAAATTATATATGAGAAATAGTCAATATGTAATTGGTAAATGTCTGTTTTCTTTGGCAGATCTCATTCCTCCTTCTAACCTTTCCTCTTGTATTCGTTGCATTTGTTTGTTTGCATCAGATAGCTGTTATAATATTCGAGAATGCAATCAAAGCACAGTGTAGCTGCTCAGGAAGGCCTGAGCTACAAATAGTTGGAGCTGGGAAAGCATTCCAGAGAAATATCCCAAAGTATTTCCTCTCTGGTCATTTCTGGAGACAGACTACTAGGCTAGAGGGACCTTGGGTCTAACATAATATAACATTCTTCATGTTTGTAAATATTTGAGTTGGGATTCTCAGAGCAGTATTCATTTCTTAGCAGTGCACATTTTGCTAGATAACGAACTGGAATGCAGCAATGCAAGTGATTATTTTTTGTCTACAGAAAAAAAAGCTTCTGTGTAACTGGACCTACCTTATTTCTTGCTGAATTGTATGATATATCCTGAACTAGTATGCATTTCAGTAATCAACATTGAGCTAAATATGTGCAAAGTTTGTAATATTGCATATAACTAAGAGGACACAAATTCCAGGCTTCTGTGGGAATGCAGTGCCCTGAGGGAATATAGAAACTTTGTTTTGGTATGAAGACATAGCATCTGTTTTGTCAGAAGCATTTGTACTGTAGTCTGGAAAGCAGTTGCATCTCACTGGACATCAGGTGAATGTTAGAATGGGCAGGCTACTACAGCATAGCAGTGCATACTTTTATTAATTGATACCAAGGTCAGTTAAGCACTAGAGGTTTTGTCCTCTATTTAGCTCTGATAAACCCCATTAGGATGTTCAGGCTTGAATGTGCTGAGTTTCCTGGAGAGCCGGCTGAAAAGATTCAAGTGCCTATTTCCTAGCAGAATCCAATTGTCCTGTTCAAATTCCCACACAAGGAGGACACAATAGAGATACTTTATCTAGCTGAATTTCATGGAACATAGTGTGTATTTTCCAAAGTCTCTGAAAAGATTTCACTCAAAAAAATAGTCTTCTTAAGAATTTAGCTAAATGGAACGTGTTGCAGTTCTGGTTATGAGCAACTTCAACAGCAACTGTCTTTTACAAATAAGTAGGATGTTTTATGTGGGTGACTGCATATATTTTGTACCCTGAATAGACACAAGAAACTGACAGAAGAACTGGAGAACTGACACAAAAAAAATAAAGTGTAAATTACCAGTAGAGCGTCCCATAACAATTTCAGGTTGATTTCGTTTTTGTGTTTTAACTGAAAGATATGTTTAACATTTCTAATGGATATAGAATCTAGCAGTATTTATTAAATACCTTCTTTTACAAGCTTCTTTCACATGAAAAAAATGCAAAGAGGATGATGACTTTGATTATGATTTAGATTGGCAGATTCTGTAAATGCAGCTGAAGAAAGACACAAAATCCAAAAGAAGTATTGCTATGTGTGATAAATATTTGGTATCAATCATGGTGATTTTATTTTACTTCTACCTGCAATGCACTACATATAGAACATGCTGATCTGTGTGGGAATTGCACAAAACAGTCACTCAATGCCCTTCTGCCAGTTACTGAGTACTGATGTAGCAAAAGAAAGTGAACATAGCAGAGCAACTGGGAAAAGCAACGTGGAAAATCTACATGGTGCATTGATCTTAAATCTAAGGAGTCTGAGTGAGGATTAGGTAATTGTTTCCCAGGAAAAGATTCATGACTATAAAACACAGAAAAAATAGGGTTTTTTTCCAACTAACATATGTGTATGAGGCTAAAAGCATCAACCTCACATTAGTCTGATAAAATTCTGAACTAACCTCCTTATGATACAGAAAGAGGAAACCTGGCACTGACTCATTCCTTGGATTTTCTTACACCAAAGTGTAAACCACATTGCTTGAGAAAGATTTTCTTTATATAGCATGCTCCTGAGCAAAGACTTAACTTCACTCAGAGGGAGGTAATCCTGCTCCTGTCAACATTCTTAAGAGTTTGTTCCTGAGTTTAGAGAATGCAACATAAGGTCCCTGAAGGAGCAAGGTGCATTCCTTACCACTGGCTTGCTAGAAGAAATAATACCCAGAAGCATAACCCACTGTAGATCAAGAAAGCAATTAATGAACTTTTGATAAAGTGACACTGTAACTAAAGTAAGATAAATCAAGATAAGAGAACCAACTTATTTTCTACACTTCAGCCCTACTGAAAATTTATAATTAATTCACTCTATGTAACATTTAAGCGTTTTAAATAAAAATTGCACCTTTGTTTTAAGTTTAACACTATAGTTTCACCACAGGCAATGCATATGTATAGAACAGTTTGTTTGTTATTAATTTTGGTTTAAATTTCTGTTATATATTAATGCATTTCCTTACTGAATTTTAAAAATAATGTGATTTTTGTTTTCTGAAGAGCTACCAGCACTAATAAATCAATTTTCTGGACTCCTTGATTATGACTAAGTATAATTGAAATGCAAATTTTGTCTGTTGTGCCAGCCTTTTGATAGCTGATAAATTCTAGGAAAAGATGCACAATAGGAAAACATCATGACAAGTTTCCAAAACCCAGAGTTGTTGAGATAGGAAACCCAGTTTTCTTAGTCAGATTTTCTCATTATTATAATTTCTGTAAAATTGACATAGCATGCCTAGTCATGTACACATTTGATTTACAAATAAGATGGAATAAAATATATTTTCCATTACTGATTTGTTTGAAAGAAAAGTACTTTTTGAATGTTTGTTTTTTTTTCCCTAGTAACCCATTAACTTCACTAAACATGAAATCAAACTTCGGTGTGTTACTATTAAAAAACGAAAATAAACGTACCATTATCATTAGACTAATATAATCCTATAATCATCTTATTAGATAAACAGTGACAATGTTGTGTTTCTAATAGCCTCTGGAGATACAATAAATCTAGTGGGGGAATGTCAGCTTAGGCCAAGATAGATTAAATGTAGAGAACTGGAGTATAGTTCCCAGTAAACAAACACTTTGAGGTCAGGAGGTCGTACTTGCTCAGCTGTTCTTCATAAGCCCTATTGGAAATAACTTTCATACCATCACTGAATATATTCCATGCTACCTAATAATACAGAGGGCTGAGTACAGTTGTGATATAAATTATTTTTAAGTGAAATATTGAGTGTGAAATGATCAAAAAGCAATATGTAAATGGAAAATCAGGGTGATGTTAGACATGCAATGGGTGCAGTTCGTAAGATTTTTTGCTCTTTTGTGGGAGAAAATCCATCCCACTTGAAAGCTTGTGCAAATTCCCACTGACAAATGAGTTGATTTGGCCCCAGCAGACCTGTGATTAATGTGAAAAAAACTAAGATTAACTGTATTTTAATTTAGAAAACAACTAGGAAGAATATTCAATGAATTCTCCCTTGACAGTTGACTAATTGCAGCAGAATAGGGAACACAAGTCAACAAAGGTCTGGGAAGGAAAGACAGAACTACAGAATGAATTTGCTTTTGGCATCTCTTCTATTAGGCAGAAAAATGCCTGGATTCTGGGAATGCTAAAATAAGGATATCAGTGTGTGGATTATGATGGGTGAAGGTCTCAAATCTGGTAAGATAACTTAGTGTTTTTCGGATTCATGCATCTGTAACCCAATTTTATGGAAAAGCTGCACTACTTAGAGGCTCTATAAGTAACAGATACTGTTGACAATTTCAGACAGGCCTCAGTGGTAGCATCAAAGCAGGCAGTTTCATAAAGCCTTAAAAAGTTTCCTTCAGCACAGATACAGTATATTCAAAATGTGCAGATATGCAGACCAAATGTTGCCCACTGACATATCCTAGCAAAGATAATGGAAATAAACACTGTTAAAACAGATTTTTACCATGGTGTTTGTGTACAAAACACTTATTACAGGCCAAACAGCTCTTTTGCCATGTAGTGAACTAAAGCCATATGTCATGGCTGTAACCTCACTGTGGTTTCAAAAGAGTTGTTACCCATATTAATAATCTAAATTTTATTTTGATTGAAAGTTTCCAGTTCCAAGACACAACAACATGCAACCATACTTTGGACAACAAAATATGCTTACTTGGCTACAATAAAATGTACAATATTTATTAGCAAAAGGGAGAGCCATTTTATAAATATGTTTCTTTCTGCAGAAAGTTCTAAAAGTGTAAGCTCGCCAGTATTCTGCCTTTTAAAAATATTCCTTATACAAGAAAAATAATTTTTGAAATAAGAAAAGATATGAATATTGTGTCATTAGAACATACTTGCATTTCTGAATAGCGCTAATCAAATAACACCAGAAAGATGATGGTACTTTCTGTATGTAAATTTGCACAGCAGATCCAACATATTCTTCTCTGTACAATGTTAATAGACACAATAGAATAATAAATCATTGGGGGGGGTGGGTTAAAGAAGAATTTTCATTTTAGCACTATGTTTCCTAGTAATTGATTTGTACGTAATGTATGTAGCAATATGGTCATTATTTTTTTCATAGAATTTAAGAACTCATAGTGTAAGAGTTTCAGAACTCAAGTAGGAGAAGGTGAGACTCAAGATCTGTTGACCGAGAAGTTTTCTGCACAAATAGCTACACAAGAGCCTTAGACCCATCTCCAAGATGAACGAGGGGCTATGGAGGAAGCAGCACAAGTCAATCTCTGTGTCAAGACCCGGGCCAGGCACAGCTTCTCACAAGTGCACTGCATGAGCCAACAGCCCTTTTCCTTGACAGAGAATTCCTCCATCACTCACCACCAGTCTCAGCAGGGAACTGTGAAGCTGCACTAAGTTCAAGCACAGCTGCTCAGGGAACCAAGGAGCAAGAAAAGCCAATGTAATGGTGGAGACACAACAACTGCCTGAGCCAGGCTAGAGGAGCTGGAGACAGCATTAGTATGAGGACACAGACATCTTTAGTCCTTTCTCATTATGAGAAAATAGAAAAGCTGCCAAGCTTCATGCAGATACAGCATACAGACACCACTGTGCTCTGTCAGTGGTGGCAGCCAGTGCTGGGGGGGACCCAGAAGGGGATACAAGAAGCACGCTGTAGGCTGCTGTGGAAAGTGCCTTTCTACTTTCAGTCCCTCAGGGTTAAGTGCTGTGCTCCGAGGTACAAGATCTTTTAAATCTCATTGCTTGTTTGTTTCCTGCCACATGCAGTTTTCCTGCCTCTGTTGGTCATTTGGGAGCTTCCTATTACTTTCAGATAGAAAAGATAAAAGGCTGACAAAAACAGTAAATCTGCTAAAGCATACCAAACAAAGGTATTTACCTGTTCTATATCTGCTAAGATTTCAGTGACACCTACTCAGTGGTCGTTTACATGCCGTTCTGTGTATGCCAGTAAGAGGTATGCTAGAGGGAAAAAACCCCCTTGCAAACATCATAAATAAGAAATGAAACACTCCCCCAGACCTGGGTCTCCAGTGCACATATATTAATTACACACCAGAGGGTAAAGCCTCAGTATGTGCAAGCATTTAATTCATTATTTGCATTTATTAAAACCATTCCTTTTCACTTTAACAATACGGTAACCCAGCAGTGAAGTAACAGCAATTCAAGCGCAGTCATTTACAGACGTGTGGTTTCTTGTGCCCATTGTGCAGTGCAGTGCTGCCAAGTCTCACACCTTAGAAGTAAGCTCCTGCTCTCTCCTCTGTCACACACATACACATGCACACACATACAAAATTTACATGTCTGCTCTCACCTATATTCTTTGGGGAAAACCCACAAATTTCATCAATCTCACTCCACAGATTTAAAAATCCTGGCAGGTTTTGAATAGCTTTTCTTCATCAGCTGCAATTAAGTGTTGGAAAAGAAATCCAAAATACACAGAGAGAAACTTTCTCCTTAATAGGAAATGTTAGCAGTAGTATGGGATTTATAATATGTTCCAAAGTTTTGCCACACCATCTTACTGGAAGGCCAAGACTGCATACCCCATGATTACGTTCCCTTAAATGCTGGGCAATTCAGTGTTGTCAGCTATAACATAAAACATTATTTATAACTATTTAACTTTTTAAAGAGTATAGTTAATAGCTTTCTGTAACATGATCTTAAAGAAGTTGATTAAGTGTGCTTTACAACATGACCAGAAAGAGCTTCCGATTAGTGACATCAATATATATATTTTACATCTCACATGGCCTATACTTTCAAAACTTGGAAGTGTTGAAATAGGAGTCAAACCAAAATGAAATCAAATCATTAGAACTGAAGCATTTCCTTACCACACAATCAATATCATCATGTCATGCCAATAGATTGAATATCCACAACATCAAGTACCTGGTAATCAAGTCTCTGGTAATAAAACCTAGAATTATATAGTTTTTCTGTCACTCATGCAAAGCAAAGATGGGCCTCAGAGGGGAGGAATTCAGGGATGGTTCAAAAACTCATCATGGGTTTGGCTCAGACTACAGTAATACAGAAAGGAAACAAATAAAAAAAAATATTAGGCTCTGGACCTGAATAAAAGTTCACATATATCTAAAATTAAACAGATCTATTTTTAATTTTAAAGCTCTAAATTCCTGAAGGAGCTCACAGGTTGAAGAAGATAGTGTAGTTATAAAAATAATGTTTTGCAAACACCCAAGACTTTGTTCCCTGGGAGTCTGTGATTGCTCCCCATTTCCGTTGGCAATTCTGGTTAATTGCATGTTTTTATTCCTCATTATTACAGTTTTTATTCCTCACTCATCTCATGCCTGAGGAGAGACTAGTCTTATCCTGGCAAAGTCTCAGTATAATTACAAAGCAGGGAAATTTTTGCACTCCAAACCAAATTTCAAACTTCTTTGGAATCTAGTAATGTTAAAATACAGTTACTGAATTCACATGCACTTTTTACTTTATTTAATATTCCTATTGCAACCACAATTCTAATTGGCCATTGTATATTTGTCCTCCCTCATATTTATGCACTTCAGAAATAAAGACTCTTAAAAAAGGGTTCTGTCAGCTTTTTATTTCAAAGCCAATACCCTGCTGAAATGTATTTGACATATATTCCATGGGGATTGTGCATAGGGACACAAAAAGAGAGAGAACAGGGATTTTTTTCAGCCTTTAGAAGAGAAGGCCTCAGGTCCTATTGCCTATCTACAACCAGCTAAGCAAAGGGTGAAGAAAAGATGGAACAGAATTCTCTTCAGAGGTGAACAGCGAAAGAAAAAGAGGCAAGAGACAAAACTGGAACATGGGAAATTCCAATTTGCTACAAATAATTTTTTTTGCAATGAGTGTTTTCAATCTTTAAGAGAAGTTCTTTAGGTGCCAGTGGAATGTCTCCATCTGTGGAGACATTTGAAATGTGGCTGGGCAAGACCCTGAGCAGTGTGCTCCCTTGAGCTGCTCTGGACATCCCTTCCAACAAACATGGTTTTGATTATATATATAGATATATAATATCATTAAAAAGATACTTGACATTCGTAGTTTCTTTTTTCTTTTAAATACGCGCAAATACTGGCTAAACATGGATACTACGTGTTTAAAGAATATTCTGGCACACATGAAAACTGTACCATTTGTGGTAAAATACTGGCTTGAACAAAACCAGTTTCCTGTTACTGAAGTCAGTGGAGTTGGAAAACTGAAAATCAAGCCAGAAGGAGATGGGATTACTGTCACCATACCTGTAATAAGCTTTTCTAATTAGTGTTTTAGCGTTAAGAGAATCTCACAAGAGTAAGGTTTTGTTAGAAATGCTGATACCAAGCATTTTTGTTGTTTTAAATATTTTGCAGAGGATGTAAGCAAGGATAGAAAAGTAGTGTTGGAGGATTATTCTGATTGTGTTTGGATTTTTTGTTTGCTAGTGTTCACGGAGTTTTTTGTTTTGTTTTGTTTGCTTGTTTGTTTTTTTGCTTTTCGTTTTTTTGTCTGCTCAAGAGCAGGTTTCCTGAAAGATTTATATCACGTGGATTATCACATGGATGAATTTCAGGAAATAGTATCTGTCTAGCAAATTCAGATTTTTTAAGGCACTCAACCATTAATTCTCAGCCAAGTGCAAGTTTCACCAGTTCCAGTCACATTTTTCTTGATTTCAGATCTTTGTACATGGATATTGATTCTGTTGATTCTGTTGTTGATTCTGGGATCACTGTGCACCACTTGTCCATTTGGGTCAAGGCAATATCAAAATTAGAAAAGGCTCTGCACCATCTTTCTGTAAAATACCTATAAATTTAAGAGGGATAAGACTGGCATCTAAACCTAGCATGCAAATGCATATATAAGAACAAATTAAACCACATGTTTCTTTTAGTCAGAAATAGTTTTATATTGTATATATATTATAACCACTATATATGTGTGGTTAAGATAGCAAGTTTAAAAGTATAAAAATACATTTTCCTGAAAATTGTGGATATAAGTACAAGAAAAGACAAGATTATTTTTTATTTGTCCTAATATTTACACTGTACATGTGAAAGCCAGCATATGTAGTTTGTTTTACCTCTTCCATATGCTTTAATCAATAGAAATAACTAAATACTGACTTATGAGTAAACCATAACAGCCTTTATTGACTAAATGAACATTTGTTAAGTGAACATGAAAATAACTCACATTTCTTAAAGAACTCAGAACTGAGGAGGAGTATTTTTTAAAAAAATTAGGCCACAGAGGTGGGTTGTTTGTTTTTCCAGGCATTCACTTGTAAAAACTTTGTTATCTGTAAAAGAAAATCTTTATTTCAAATTTCCCATCATATTCCCATAAACCTGCTTTATAATGGCTTTAAATGAAAGCAAAACTACTTAGTCTCACCAATGCTGATATTCCCCAGCTGGTGACTATAAACCCCAAATTCTTCCTAAGTTCCAGCCCACATGAGAACAGTGTCTTGTGACTCTTAAACAGCCCTTTATCACATCATACAGAGCAGAGAGCAGCAAGGAGAATTGGAGGGCTGAGATAAGAAGAAGCAGCTCTTCCTTCCTCCTTACAAATATTCATTGCTGAACAAGATACTGGTTTCATTTCCCACTAAGAAGTTCATCTGGTCTTACAGGAGAGATTGCTCTACATACACTATTTGTGTCCTCTAAAATGATCAGTTAGTACTATGCAGGGAATTTATTGCCTTCCAGGGAAACGTGGAATGTATGGATGAGAGATTACTCATTGTGGCTACAAATCAAAGGATAACTTAGTAATCTGTGACAAAACTTAAGACATAAGATTGTTTTCAGAAGCAAAATGTGCAAGTATAATGAATAACCAGAAGTACTTAAAGACAGTTTCTATGCTCTAGCTTAGTTTAATTTCTCTTAGGATTGACCATGAAAAAAAAAACTCCAGGTGAACTTGTCAGAAACCTAACTCAATAATTCTAATGATTAACCATATTACTTATAATAACACCATGTTTCTCCACATAACCTGTTGGTTTAAAATACATATGAAAACACATAAGGAATGGTAACAGCAAAGAATTTAAAATGATCTTGAAGGCAGTTTGCAGTGGCAACAGACACTGGGTGCTCTGGGACAAATCCTACATACCAGTGATGGGTACTCATTGCTTTTACTCAGCACCGTGACTCTGGTCAGTGCTCTGAGCTGCTTTTGGATGACTTTTTCACACTCACTTGGAGTCTGTGAAATAGTTGCAAGCATAGTCAGAAAAGCCTTAAAGCCCAAACCATTTAAATCTAGATTGTTTTAAAACTATCAGATGTGATAAAAGGTATTAACTTGGTATTATACAAGGTATTATAAACTTGCGGCAAAAAAAAGCGCGATTAAGGTAGTGGAGTCACCGTCCCCTGGAGATATTCAAGAAACGACGTGGCATTTAGTGACACGGTCTAGCTGACAAGGTGGTGGCTGGTCAAAGGTTGGACGCAATGAGCTCAAAGGTTTTTCCCAACCTAAATGATTCTGTTCTTCCGTGGTTCTCGGAGTCGGTGATGTGTGTTGTGTAACGCCCTTTCACGAAGATCCGCCAAGGCACCCAGGCAGGACCCGGGGTAAGCCTTCACAGTCGCTCTTATCTCACCCCTCCGTCGCCCTGGGAAGACCTGCAAAGGCTGGCGGATTAACGGTGACCCACAGGGTGACGGCACGCCTGTGTCTTGACGTGGGACGGAAGAGGACATGATTAATTCGGGGTAAGTGAATGCGACAGAGGTGATGTTGTAATCACGGGCAAGACGGGAGGGCATCGTGGCAGAGCTGCACGGAGGTAAGAGCAGCCCGGCCGGGCACACTCCGCGTACCTGCCCGCGCCCCCGAGCCCACCGAGGCCGTGTGCCCACGGAGGCGGTGATCTCCGGGCGGCTCCGCCGGGCCCAGCCGGATCCGCGCCGGGGCCCGCCCCGTGCGGGCAGGGCCGGGCTGGAAGTGACGCGGCGGACGGGCGGAGCTGCGCGGCGCTGGTGGCCGAGGCCCCATGTTGATGTCCCCGGCGCCCTCCGCGTCTGCCTAGGTAAGCGCTGTCCGGGGCC
>VZTB01008810.1:260273-283122 GCA_013397245.1 Thryothorus ludovicianus
GTCGGGGGCCCGGGCCCGCAGCTAGAGGACTCCAGGAGGAGCTGCCTGGGGTGGTGCGGCTCGTCCTGCTTTTGTTTTTCCTGCCCGACGAGCTTTTCCTCCTTTTCGCCGTCCTTTCCGCTGCGCAAAGCCAAACGCGTCGTTTGGCATTCCCGTGGGAAGCGCTTGTCATGTCAGTAAGGAAGCCTGTGCTTTGCTCTTCCCCCTCCTCGCCCGCTGCCTAGCCGGTGGCTGTGAGTTAAGCAAGCAAGTACCCAGCACCCGCATAGCTATCCTTGAACTGTAAGGAGATCTGAGCATCACCTAAGCTCCGAGGATTTTCCTGCTAGGCAACAGTAATCCCGGATGCTTGTGCTGGTCTGCACAAGTTGGATTTGTGAACAGTTTTGCTTTGGGGTTGGAAACCAGTCTACCTTTACTGTTCCACTAGGGCTAGTACTCAGCTGTGGCAGCTGACAACCAGTGTGCAAGTGTGCAGAAATGGATATTTTTTTTCCTTTTGGTTTGGGTTGGTGGTTTTTTTTTAAATTATTTTCTGTGCTTAGACTGAACTATATAATTTTAAAACCAGACTTACTGAAAAAAATTGAGTTTGTTTTATTATTAATGCTGTGTTTGTTCTTTTTGTACTTATTATAGCTAATGAAAGCAAAACACTATTTGGTCAAAGTTACTGAATTACTAAAAATGAATTAATTTGTTGCAATTGAAAATAAATAAGGTTTTTCTTTTTCTTTTATAGCTATAGAAATTGCTGATGCATACCATTTATAGTTCAGAGTGAAACTGGGAGATGCCTTGAATATAATCTTCTGTTTTGAGATGTGTGGGAGTTTTCAGGATTTTACTGTGCTGTAACATTTCCTATTCTGGACTTTGAAGCTATATAACTGATAGGATTTATTGTGTACCATGTTGTCTCTAGAAGACTGTGTTTTGATCTTTACTCAGTTTTTTTTCTTTTATATCTATTAATCTTCACAAGCTTGGTGTTTTACCATGTAACCTGTGTTGGTTAGTATATAAGACTGTTTTTTATTTAGCATCTTATACATTGAAATAACGTCGTGGCTGCCCGCCCCATGTACTTCATGTGTTACTCTATATTGAGCAGTAATAAGCTTAAAATATTGAGGGCTTAGAACTAAAAAAAAACCCCTTGTATTTTCCTTTTCCTTGTTTTGGATGATGGATATACCTGTTTACTTCAGAGTGCGTTTTCTTCCAGAAAGCACGAGGTTTTCGCTACTTATATTTTAACTAGTGAAGTTTTATAAGGTTATAGGAGGTACATGAACAGCTCTTCATATTTGAACTACTTGAGGCTTGCAGTGGCCTGTCTCCTTTTGGTTTTGGTTTCCACATGTATCTTCAATGAAAGTAATATATCACACACTTGGCAGTTACCTCTGTCAAGGTTTGAATGTGCTTGATCAATATAAAATTAATTTCAACAGCAATTGCAAGATCAGGATAGCTAATTTTTCTAGAAATGTCTGATGCATAAGGCCCTAAACCTCCTAATATGAAATGTTTTGACAAAGTTCTGATTGTACAATGGAATCAGAAACTTCTCAGTTGCATATATTCTATTTTTGGCAGTTATTGCTGAATTTGAGGAAGGGATGTTCTCGTTTTGCTTGTGAAACATCTTGTATTGCTGTAGTTTGTGGCACTATGTATCCTGAATTAGGTGGTGAATGGAAAGCATGATTAAAAGCTTTTGCAGTCCGACTGATTAGGGTTAATCCCTCCAACTGCATGCATAGCTCAATGTTCCTGATATCAATGCAAGCCATTGTTTATGGTAATGAAGTTAAACACAAAGTATATGTTACAGTGAGAATAATAAAAGATTCAGACTGCTGAATGGGGGCAGAAAAACTCTTAAAGAAGAAGTAAGGAAAGAAGTCAGCCCAAACAAAACCCTCCTGTGTACATAAACTTTCTTATTTAAAAAAAAAAAAAAGCCTTAAAATGGATCCTTGATACTTTTACTGGGAGGGGAGGAAAGACTTAATGTGTAAAAATGCTGTGAAGAGCACTGAGCAGTGGAGATTTTAGAAAAGTTTAACTCAAAGAAACTATAGAACTTTAGTTTCTCCTTCTCTAGCATGTCTAGAAGCATTAAGAATCTTTCATTAAGTTAGAACCCTGCTTTGTTTTCATACCACTGCTTTTATTTTCCACTTTCTGACACTGAGATATAATACCAGGGGCATTCAGCCAAGCAATGCTTTCTCTCCATCTTGATGTCATTGCTGAAATGATTGCTCTTTTTATTTTGAGAGGTGCTTGTTTTGCAGAGATGCTGAGGCAGTGCACTTTAGTGGATTTAGTCTATAAGCTCTGTTTTTGAAGCAGGGGAGCTAATTGTTAGGGTTTCCTGTCATTTCAACTAAATTAAACTTTTTGTAACTTAACTACTTTTTCCACTATGTTCAAGTAACAACTTCTACAAATTTTGTTACAGATAATCATGTCATCCTTTCAAGAAGTTCCGTCTTCAGCTTGCGCTTTGCAGACCTCTAATTTTGCACATGTGATTTTTCAAAATGTCGCGAAAAGTTACCTTCCAAACACACATCTTGAATGTCACTACACTCTAACCCAGTTTATCCATCCTCATCACAAAGACTGGGTTGGTATTTTCAAGGTAAGTTATGCTTATTCTGTTGCTATTTTTCAAATGTTTCCTTGCTCTCTTGCAAGTTAAAAAAATAAATCTCAACAACAGTAAACATTAAGTTGAACATCACTTAAGTGATGTATTGGTTCCTGCTGTTAGAGTGTCGGTTTTGTAACAAAGACCAAAACTAGAGGAGTGAGTCCAGATGGAAGTCTGCTGAATAGAAGATTTAATATGTGCAGAATTAAATGGAAGTTATTTGAGGAGAGATGTTTGGTTACAGGGTGACATTGTGAACAGGACTGAATGAAGAATGTGATATTGTGTGTGAAATGTGTGTGCAAAGAATGAAAACTAAGTTGGAGATAACCTGACCTGCATCCCTGACTAATTTTTATTGCTAGAACAGGCTGAACAATATAGATCACTAAAACTATTCAAAACAGATCCTTGGAAAAAAGATATTTGGAGGTATTTTCAAAGGTTAGTGAAGTTTCATTTATGGATTAGAAATTGTCTGCTTCTGTTTTAAGACTTTGATTTGTGTATCTTTGTCAGTATAGCTCCTAGTAGATGATGCTTAAATTCCGTATTTGAATTTTATTTAATAGAAATTTTTATTCAGGCTTTAATGAAGTGGTGCTTTGGCAGTGGGGAGGTGAGAAGAGTGACAGACTAATTTGTTACTGGAGGACCTTTTTCACATAGAACTCAGTTCACTGTTTAAGAATGTAAACGATCAACTTCATTGTAATCTGCAGATTGTGAGTCTTTATTTACGCTAAATTACTCCTCTGCAATCTAGAAACGCTGTGCTCTGTAACAAAGCAGAAGTGTTTTTAGTGCAGTGTACAGTGACTGTACAGTCACTAAATTGTGCCAGGGAGGCATTAGCTTACAAACAGGTACATTTCTCTAGTAAGAAATTTTTAAAAATAAGTGTGTATGTGTCTTATTTGCGAAGTTTTGACAAATGATGTAACTGAGAAGACATTTGAATGTTTGGTTATTGGCATTTGTGAAATGTAAAAAAAATCAAAACCCCTGTTTTTCCAAACTATAGGTGATTTTGTTTATATTGCGTGTAAGCATCTTGAAATTATTGAAATGTGAATATAATGGCTTTAACTGTTGGCCTAAGTGAGGGAGGCAATCAGACAGGACTCTAGAATTGCTAATTAGGTAAAAGAAAGAAGAACTTGGGAAACAGTTTTTGAGTGATTACACAAAATGCTGTGTACAATGTACAGATATCTGATTTTATCTAGACTGTGATGATAGATTTCATAAACTATTGATGTCACTCTATTCTACTTCAACAGAGGAAGGTAATACTTTGGCAGTCATTTGATGAACAAGTTGAGCTGGCATAAGGTAGTGCTACTGTTCAAAGAAACACCTTTTATGCAGGGTGGCTTGTTTCCTGTGCTTCCTCTTTATGTGAAACAAGATCTTGTGTGGCAAATCAAATCAGGGAATTGATTTAGGTTAAGACCAGTATTTTGTGACTAGATTTTTAAAATGAAATTCCCCAACTGAATTTCCAGTTTGCCTGATTCTCATCAGTACAAGGGAAGGAACCATTGCAAGATGGGAAAAGAATAATAATATTTTTTTCTTTTAGTTTATGTTTTTTTTCTTTTAGTTAGGTTTTCTTTTAGTGATTATATCACCTTACACTAAGTGTTGTAAATATACTTGGTATAGTTACAGTACACTGAGTTAAATGGAGCCAGCTGTCTAATTATATCTATGACTACAAATATGTATGTGTAATGTTTGCAGTAAAATAAACTATGAAAACGTAGTCATCTTGGGATAGATAATAGAAGTTGTACTGTACTGTGATCTGAGTATAAAAGTGAGTGACTCTAGGAAATTGATTGTTTATGAACAAATAACAAAGCACCTGGATGTGGCTTGAAACCTGATGAAAGCAGAAAGGCATTTTATCATTTACTTCTCTAAAACACATGCAAAAGATGCAATGCATGGTTAGTCAATTGGGCCTGTGATTAAAAAAAAAAAAGACAAAAGCAAATCTTGACTAATTATGAGAACAATAATTAATGACCTTCAATATTGTCTAGTATGCAATGAAAGTGGGGTTTCTGTGAGAGGGCTCAAAGTGTTGATTCACAGACTGTTCATGTAGAGAGAATAAAGTTCACTTTGTCTTTTTGAAGTGCATAAGTTGCTTGGAAAACAAAGCTGTTCAACCTCGTATCATTTAACCTTTCTCTGAAATTGCACAGGAGGTAACTAGTGTTGTAACAGTGAATAGTGGACTGAGGAAAAAGGCATCTAGTTAAAAAAAAAATCAAAAAACTGCAGCAAAAAACCCCCAACAAACAGTGATAATTTCAGATCGGTGTAGAAAATAAGTATGAAGTAAGATTCTTCCTGTACTCTATGAACAATGCTGGTTTTGGTTCTGATGTTGATTTTTGTTGAATTTTAGGGTTTAGTGGCTTCAGCAGTGTTCTGTCTTGTTTGTTCTACTGGCTAGATAAGCATTTTTCATTGAAATGAAAAAAAATCTTAGGTAAAAAGATACCTTAGATACCTTTTTAAGTTAATAGTTTTTATTTAGGATGCAAGTGCATTTCTTCAGCAACAATGTCATGAGTAAATATTGGTTATATGTATATCCTTGTGTTACTGCTTTTGTTTTGCTTGTCCAGCTGGTTAGTGCAGCTGCACAATGAAATGGATCAGTGGGGTGATCTGCCAGGAAAACACAGCCTCTCCTCCCCCAGCTTTTACTATCCTATTTCATAACTGGTTTGGCTTGAGTTCTTCAGTTTGATCACGGTGTGGTGCAATGGGCAGCTGTGCTGGCGTCAGTGTGATGGAAACAAGGGGACTGGCAAGGTGTGTATGCTTTATTGGCATGGCTGCTTAATATGGAATGACAGTTGAAGCTTCTTCTTCAAAATTTTTTAGAGTTCTCTTCTTAATAGCAGCTTACTTTAAGTTGTAAAAGTTAAGACTCTACCAACTTCTCTGCATATGCTATAGGTGAAATGTGATTTTCTTTTTTGGTTCCAGTGTTAGTTGCTGAAAGTTGAACTTCAGTAATAATGAGCAGAAGGCTCTTTGTGGTGGCAGTAACAGGTTTAAAACTGCTCCCAGGCGAATGATTTTGTATTGTTTAGAAAAATGAAGACCCAGTGTTCATAAACTGAAAGAGTAATGTTGTGCATAAGAGAATTTTTTCAGCTATACCAGTTTTTTTACAAGCTAGATGTATCTAAATGCATACACTAGTTCTGGGATTGGATGTCTGGCAAAAACTGGGAGATGTAGAAAGTACAATAATGATAATAGTATCCTTTAGTGCAGAGGTTCTGCATATGCATTTTTTATTGGTTTTGTGTTTATTTTTCTTACTTATCCCATACAGGAGAAGAATCAAACGCAGGTTTTGACTCAGTCTTCAAATCTGTTTTCTGTCATTTCTGCTATGTGTTTTTATGCTTTTATGATATTCTGGAGAGTAATCAAATGCTAAAAGGTCTTGATTAGTTATATCCTTGCGTGTTGCCAAGAAAAAAAAAGACATTTTTTTCAGATAAGTACTGATTTAGTATTTGGTATGGACATCCTGAGCCCAAATTTCTGTTAATGTGGTTTTATGAGAACTAGAATTTGAGATCAGTTTTCCCTCTACTGAGGGTTTCTGTGCAGCATCACCTGATGGTTCCTAGTGTGGAGTCAAAGGTGAGAAGACTTACCCTCCTTGACTGATTTCATAGGAGGTCTGTATTCCTAGAGTGAACCAAGACCTCTTTATTTGTTTCTGCTCATCTCTGGATAATCAGAATATGGAGAGGCCTTTCATGTAACCCAAATCTAAACCTTTGAAATGAGGAAAAATAATGAATGTGTGCAGTACATCTGGTTGCAAAACTGGCCTGTCTGTAGGTAGTCCTAATTTCCGGCTAGGGAAGTCTACAGCTCATGCCTATAAAATAAATTAATCATATGGCTGAGTGATATTTTTTGCATTATTAATACATAATGTCCAGATTTGCAGAAGTGTTTGAAAAACCTGCTTGGTTTCTAGGAAGCAGGGCCTACCTCTTTGTCTGGAGCATATGTCTGCAAATAGGGCTGTCACATGTTCAGTGTACAGGAGAGGTGGGTTTACATCTCAGAGGCTCTTTGGGACATTACAAAGATATTGCATCAAGAGAGTAGTGTTAAAGGTGTAGGTGTTTGTGGGGCATATGATAATACTTTGCACATTTCTGAAGATAAAGTTTAGCTGAGACAAGCATGCTGGAATGACCTGCAATATCTGCAAGTAATCAATCTTACATGTGTTAAGTTAATGACTTTGGTCTAACTGTGTCATTTATTAACTATTCCATCAAAACTTTCCTGTTCCTCTGTTCTAGTTGATACATTTTTCTAAGTAATCTACTTAGTAACAACTATTAGTAGTTACTAATAGTAAATACTATTACCGTGCTTCTAGGATATTGGCAAGATGTAGACATGCTTTGATATCGACTGTGTCAAGGAACCCCTAGAGAAAAAAGGAAATAATTTCTTTCTTAATTTCCATGTTTTAAATACCCTCACCTTAAAAATGGTAAGCTCTCACTCTGGTAACCTAACATACGTAACAAATGAGTAACCAAAACTGGGAAGATCTTAGTCACTTATCTGAACACAAAAAGTACCTTTTGCTCAGAGACAAAACCTTTTTCTTGTGGTTTACAAGGCCACATCTGAGCTGCTATTTGTGCATCAGCGCAGTGCCTGTGTTTGCATGCAACTTATTTTCTGTCTTTTCAATGTCTTTATTTATAGAGCATCTCAGAATTAAATTGTCTGTGGTCAAAAACTTTTGTAACACCATTTAATGCTGTATTTGATAGAGACTTCAGAAACAACTTGGTGTTTGCATTTTATCAAGGCAGTATAGCTATTTCTTTGTATAGTACTCCGGGTTATTCAGTCTCCTTTGGACTGCAAATAATAGTACAGCTTGTGTGAGTCATTTCAATATCCTGATTTTGTTGTAGATTGATAACTTAAGTAGCAATTACTTCCATGTATACAGATTACATTCTGAAGTACAACAAAACATCTGGATGCATTATTTGCCACGTGCATATAGAAATACCATTTTTCTGGCGTGGAATGATCACTGCACAGCTGGCCATGATAGATACAGGAATGTGCAGTTCACAGTGTATCCTGTTGTTAAAATAGTTGGGAAAAGAACTGCTGGAATTCTGAATGTTTTTGAGAATTGCTGTATCTGTGAATTGGAGTGATTCTGTTAGTTTCTGGTTTACTTTCTTTGGAAAGACAAGTAAATAGTATTTGGCTTAAAAAAGAGAGTCCCTGGCAACATTATTTGCTGTTTCTATATGAGATGAAGAGAATCTGAGTTTATGTGATATTCCCTTTGACAAGAAATTTTAACATTTTTTCCAAGTGTCATTAATTTTCTAAAAGTATTTGGTGCAGTATTTTGTAGAATTGGCATAACAAAGGAGTCAGTAGCTGGTTACACTTTTGAAATAAAAGATTGTGCTAATTGATAGTTCTCAAGAGATGTGGAAGCAAGGGAATAGTTCACTTAAACTCCACTTGCTTTTTTTTAATACATTTTTATCCTTATTTCCTAAAGTAAATAGTAGCTTTGTTACTCTTTGATCTGTCATACATTTCTTTGGACAGTAATTTACATATGTAACAGGTTTACTTTTAGGGAATTCATATTGTTTCTATATTTATTTTGATTTATACCTAAAGAGAAGAAGTTTATCCTGTGGTCTAGGCACTCTGTCAATGTAATTTTGACACATTCCTCTGAACTATCAGGTAGAAATATAACCAACAAGAGATGATAATAACTTTGGATCCTGATAGTACCTTGATATTGCAACAAATACCATATGTTTGCAATAGTTCAAATTAATGTACGTGTTTGTAACGTTCAGCAGAGATTGACTTCTTCCAGTCTGGGACTAAGAGAACATTTTGAGTTTACAGCCTTTCATAAAGAATCTTGAGTACTTTGCAGCCATCTTCTACCCAAGAACATCTCAACCTTGGGGCTTCTGTTGCATAACTGATTTTAATCCCAATGTGAGTGGCAAGGTCATGTCTGAAGTGAAGGCTTAAGCATCTAAGTCAAAGTTGCATGTGATATAGGGTGATCACAGACATACTAAAACCCCCAAGGTCTGACTTTGCTAACTTATTTTGAAATGTTTATGTCTGAATGTTACTACAGTGTACTTAATACTTAAATAGGTACTTTTCCTTATGTCCACGTTCTGAAAATCTTGTACAGTGTGATTCTTTTAGAACTGCTATCTAGATACCATTATTTGCTGATGATACTGTATTCAAAAGTACATTTCATCAATGGCATGTCAGTGTTAATAGTCAGCATTAACTCTCAGTAGTTTTGGCTGGTATGAGCTTCACTGCACCCAGATGTTTTCATTTTCCTATCTGCTTGTTGTTTAAGAAGAACTTGGTGTTTGTAGCTGCCTGTTGTAGATAATGTGCTGCAGTAGCACAGGCATTGCTGTGAATTTTAAGTCACTCAGGGTTGAGGCTCAAACAGAACCTACTTAGAGAAATCTCTTCCTATGATATTGGTCCCAATTGTGTTTTGCTTAGACACCTGTGCTGTCTGTGGTAAATATTTCTTGCCACGTGAAATGTGGAAAGGCTGCTGACTTACTGTTGTCAGTAATAATTAAACTATCCAGAACCTTATCTAATGTCTGTAATTTTGCTTCTTTCAAAGGTAGCACATTGTCTTCTTGCAGTACTTAGGGTACTTTGCCGTATTTCTTTCTCAGCTATTTAATTTACCTTTAAAATTAGAAAAGGACATAATTTTTACTCTGATAAATTTTCTGGTTGGGTTTTTTACTTTTTTTTTTTAATTGGATTGTAATTAAGTGTTTACAGTAAAGACCTGCTGATTATGCCCAAGTTGGTTCAGCTAAACAAGTATTTTCCTGGGTTCACTTCTTTGGCTTGTTGATGTTGTGTAGATGGATCAGGCACTGTTAATGTAGCAGAATGAAAGCTGCTGTTCTTTCAGCTGTGTAAGAGCTTTCTGAGGCCAGGGAATAAAGTGCCAAGTGAGCCTCCCACGCTGACGGTCTTGCTTTAAGGCACTCTGTCTCCAGATTGAACTGACTGACTTTACCAAGCAAGTATAAAAGGAAAGAAATTTAACAAAATGGAAAATCAGTAAAATTTTATTTTCCATGTTCATCTGGAACTCAAGAAATGAAAACAAAATTGAAAATAATTTTTTCACTGAAAACACTGTGGAGTTGTAAGATAGAGCTTTCACCTTACATTCTGTGTAAGATGAACCCGATGAGAGTGAAATAAAATGGTTATTATTTTTCCTCAGGTAGATACTGGATAACTCACTATTGCTATGCAGACAGGCACTCTCTATTTATGCTCCCTCCCTCATCCTCCCTTTATTTTTCTGCTTGGCAAACTTTCTTCAAACTATTCTGTTGAAACATACTGTGGGTGAAATGTAAATATGGGAAAGCTAATCTCACTGTGTGATGTGACATTGCAGTAAGAAGGGCTGCTTCTAAAGCTTTGGGGTTTTATTTATTATGTAAACTCACCATGGGGCTGAGTTTATATTCCCATATATTCCCATCTTTTCTTATTTTTCATTTTTTGTTGATTTCCTTTGTAGCTTTTGCAGCTAGTTTTAGTTTCTCAATTTTTATTTACTTTCCCTTAAGCAGTGTTAAATTTTATTCATATAGTTTTAACCCTGTCTTTGGACAACTATTGGTTTTCTTTCTGAGTTGAAAGAAATATCTGTGTCAAAGATCACATTTAAATCGTTGCTTAGCCATCCACTGTGTGCTGTAGTCTTGTATCTGTGATAGCATAATCTGTTGCCATAGAGGAGCTTATGACTATGTATATGTGTGTATATAGTATAATATTTTGTAGTTTGGAACCACTGTGTACTCCATACTAGGCTTTTTAAAGAGAATTTAAGAGACAAAGGTACAAAGTACTAAATTAAAACAAAAAATAATAAAAGAACAGATTCCTTTTTTTTTTTTTTTTTGAAGATCTACGTCCTACACCTAAAACATGGATTACTTGTATTTGTTTTTATTTTATTCTCAGCATATAATTATTTGGCTTTGCTCCTTGTTTGTGCCATATAAGAAATAACCCTGTGGAATTTAATGACATTTATTGTTATGTAGGAAGGATGTTGAAAAGTTTTAGTAAGTTAACTTGCTTTGCTGGAGAATACTCACCTTCCCCTTTTAAAATGTATTGAGCCTTGAGGAAGATGACATTTCTTCATGCTTCCTCCTCTGCACTGTCACATTTTGATACGTGCAACGTGTAGCAGGGAAAACCCTAATTTTTTGAAATTCTGTGCAGTGACAAGAGCTGTTGGGCAATGCACACCTGCTGATAACTTGTGTGTGCCCATTAAGAAAGGATGGAATTGTCATGATCATAAGAATGTAAGACAGGGAGCCCTGCCAGGGGGAGGAGGTGATGGATGACAGGAAATGTGGAGAATTGTTACAGAAAATACTTGTGGGGTAAACCTTCCTGGGTTTTCCCTGCTAGCTCTTGATGTGTCACAGTTCTCTTTTTACCAGCAGTCCACAGATTACAGTTATACTTAAAAATACAGCAGCTGCTGAGAAACAGACCAGAAGAGTTATTTGTTTTCTAGATAATTATTCTTTTTCTTTATGTCGGTATGGCTAAAGTTTTAAATGACCTCAAAAAAATCCTCTTGGCAATTACTACTATGGGAAGAATATTGATAAAAATAAATTTTGGTTTCAGGATTAATCATTAAATCTATGAATCAATATGTGATATCTAAGAAAAATACAAAAAGATAGAATTCCAGGAATAAACTTTTTATTTTCATGTTTCTGTTCACTGGATTTTGTTTCTTCTCTGTGTTTTTCACTATTAATTATCAGAAGGAACAATGTTATTTTAGTCAGAAAATATCAGCAGAAGTTTTAGCAGCAGAATTCTGTTTTTTAACAGATGAAAAGATTATTTCAGTTCTATACAGTATTTGTTCTGGACAAATAATTTAGTTTCTTTTCTGAAATGAAAAAGACAATGTTGACTTTTCACTCACTGAGAACTACATTTAGAAAGAGGTGTGCTTTAATTTAGGACAGCAAATAATGGTATGTGCTTCTCTTTTCTGAAGTAAACGCAAGCTCAGAAAAAAAAGAAAGGGTAGTAACATCTGAGTTGGGTTTGAAGACATGACTAATGTGAAAATTTACAAAATCTTTCCTGTGAATTTTTATTGAGAAAAAATTGCTTGTATCACTTTCCAGTTATTGGAAGAGTATTTCTGAGATATTTAAAAATGTGGGAATAAAAACCCCAGGAAGTCTCATTTAATTGACATCTTTAAAAGCTACTTGATAGGACATATCATAGGAATCTTCTTTGCTAAGAGTGGGCCTAAGGCATAGTAGGTGATTCCATTCTAGTGGATGTGTTGAGCATCTCCACTGCTTTTCTTTAATAAATGTTGCATTACAGAAGTAATGAGAATTTTGTCTGGTTTCACTGTTGTTAATCTGTTTTTTGAGAATATAAAGAAGGCTCTATCATCTTCAACATTAGTTTTTTCCATACTTCTTCATAAAAAGTGAAGGAGTGAATGAATATCTATGGAATAACCTATTCAGATTTTTTTTCTTAATGCTATGTATTAATTTACATACATGAAATATATGCCTATATGCATATATAATTGCTGCTTTGCTATTGAATTAGTTATACCTCTGATATCTCTTTGCCTATCTAAACATGTTATCTTTTTTTTTTCTTTTTTAATTGAAAATTCCTTTAAAACCCCAGCTATTAATGCTTTTAGAATACACTACTGCAATATATTCTTTATAAAGGAAGACTTCTAAGTGTGGAGTTTGGATGTGTTGCCTATTGAAGCAATGAAACTTTTGATTGGTAACTTAGTCTTTTCTTGGTTATTGTGTGTTTTTTGTGTGTGGGGTATTTGTTTTTTTCTTCTTCCTCTTGAAATGCTGTCTTACCTGATAAAAATTGGGAAATAGTTTATTCCCTTTCCATATCTTAATTCTTCCTTGACAGTTACTGTTAAACTGTACAACACCTAGGATTTGATAAAATTTTTGATTTTTTGGGTTTTTTTAACAGTGAAAAAAATAAAATATATTTCTTCTTTTCCTGTACTATTATGCTATTATTGAAGCCCATTGCCTTGCAGTAGTTGCTTTGGCTTCCTGGTTTAGTTGCTTATATTTCAAGCCTGTTTTGATATTTATCTTCAGAGGATAGAATCATAGGCTCATAGAATGGCCTGGGTTGGAAGGGATGTTAAAGAAGATGTATTTTCAACCCTCCTGCTGAGGGCAGGGGCCCCTCTCGCTAGACCTGATTGTTCAGAGCTCCATCCATTCTGACTTTGAACACTTCCAGAGATGAGGCATCCACGGCTTCTCTGAGCAACCTGTGCCAGTGGCTCACCACTGTACAGAACTGCACTCTTAGGAAAACTCTGAAAGCAGAGGGTTTTGAAGTTAGCAGGAGGACTGTGCTGTCTTAGCTGAGTTACATTTTCATGCAGATCTGTTTGTTTTTTTTGCATAGTGTGTATGTGTGAGAGAATTAGCATCCCAGCAAAATGTTGGTCTTTAGCATTGCAGAAGTTGTAAAAAAATTCAAGTGGCAATTGTGATCTTTTCAGTAGTATAAAAAGCTTTTCTGCCCCCCTCCTTTTTGTTTTCTGATGAACCATTTGGACTGTGGACATAGAAGAGTCAACATTGGCAGAACCTACACTAAGAAAATTCCACTATAAAATCAAGAATTAATCTTTTTATATTTTTAATATAGAAATGTATATCTTTATACAAAAAGAATAATATATCAATTAGTAGTTTAACATATAGTGAAAACTGTCTGGTGTTTTACTTTATATAGACCCTTTTATTGCCTTAGACCCATTTACTGCCTTAGGTAACAAGCTTAATAAAATTAATGCTAAATCTTTGACATGCGTGTTAAAATATTCCTGATTTGTAAACATTGTTAAGTATCTTTTTATTGCATTTTGAAGCAAAAATATGCATATTACAGTATGTGGTAAAGGCCAGACCATGATATCTTAACTGTGTATATCAAATTCTTCTGTTTAATGTTTTCTCTTTCTGTGTTTTATTTTTTTTTATTCTTTTTTTTATTGTGGTTTATTTAATTTTAGGTTGGTTGGAGTACTGCAAGAGATTATTACACATTTCTTTGGTCACCTATGCCAGAAAATTATGTGGAAGGATCAACTGTTAACTGTGTGCTGACTTTCCAAGGTGAGTATAAGGCAGTATCTATCTGTATTTTCCAGCCTACTCAGCTTTTTAAATACTTGTCTCTTAATTTAAGTGCTGAGCATTGTATGACAGTTCTGGAGTTTAAAAATGATAAATTGGAGGAGAATTTTCAACATTTCACTGTGGGAAGTTTAGTCTTATTTTAGATGTCAAGTAAAAATTGTAGGGAAAAGTATGTGACTTAGTATGTTTTTTACATATTAATGGCAGATATTCATGACTGATAGAGCAGCTCTGCTGAAAACTGTTAAAATACAATAAGTGACTTCATTTAATCATCAGCAGGCTTTTTTAATCTTGCCCTCTCTTAGTGCATTGTGTCTTTAAAAAGTCTTTAGTCTCTGGACTTTAAACATTATCGATGTGAAGTGATTCTTGTCAAAGAATAAATAGTGTAGATGATGGTTTCATGAGGGTTCAGAGTAGTCATAGAGTTGCATGAGACCTTTTGCCACAAGGAATTGATGGAAATGTCTGAAGCTTTTAAGAAAAGAATAAGGAACAAACCAGAAAATGTTACACCACTGTACAAGTCTATAGTATGACTACATTTCCAACTCTGTGTGCAGGCCATATCCTCTCCTTCCCCTTGCAGTCTCAAAATAGGTTTAGTAAAGTGAGGCAAAGGAGATCAAAATTAAGAAAAAGCCTCTCTGTAAAGGTATGGAGTTACAAAGATGAGAGCCACACTTGTTAATTAGAAAAAGGGACAATGGTTGTGAGTTATGATGTGGGAGGTTTATATCTGACATTAGGAAGAGCATTTTACCACATAGGAGTATTGCAGTTCTTGAACAGGTATCCTGGTTTGGAAGGATGAGAATTCCATACAGTTATTTAGACACAGCTACAGTAATCTCAGGTGCTGACAACAGTCTCTTGAGTGGGAAGCCTGAGAAAGTGACCTTCCAGGCTTCCTTCTGCCAGGTTTTTCAGGCTGGGAAATGTGAAGTGACTGATGTCTCTAAAATCAGCTACCCATGGCATGATTAACCATTCTCTGTATCAAAATAAATAGGAACCTTTGATGTAAGCTACCAAGTGACAAGTTCAAAATGGAGAAAGAGGTGATCCTTTTATAACACAGTCAGTATGCAGAACTTGTTGCCACAGGACACGACAAATGTTAAAAATCTACACACATCCAAAATTTCATGTGAAAAGAGCACCTTCACTAAATTAATGCTTTTCTACTTACAAAGAATTTTATGTGCAATCTTACCTTCTTTTTTACTTCCCAGACTTGGCCATAGTCTTTGTTTATTTGTGTGTTTATTGCTTAAAACACATAAAAAAAATTAAGTAAGTGAAGTCCTGAAATGATGACTGTATTAGCTTGTTGTCTTATTAAAACTGCAAATAGTGATAGCTTTGAGTTTGGTTCTTTCTCTTGCCAGGTCTTTTTTTATTGTGGTGCTTTCAGTGGTGATCATATCCACATGGTCTGATAACCTGATAACCATTTTATAACCTTGAAGTTGATTGAAAACTGTGTGTGCTCTGTACAAACTGGAAGGAAATAATTAGTTTCTTTTACAGTTTCCAAAGTACACTGAATGAATGAAATTGTGTTGGACTGAAACAAAAAACGATCTAGAAGAGTAGATCTTCATGCCATTGTCAGTCCTTTGTACATAGAAATTTTACCACACATGAAGAGACGAGGTATCTCTGTCCCATCTGTTACATTCCATCTGACAGATCTCCACTTTTGTAGAGCTGCCAGATTGAATCTCCATTCAAACAGTCTCATGGTTGTGTTTGGCAAGATATTTTAATGCTGCTGAGATGAGATCAGTAGAGCTTACAGGAGCTTAATTATCTGAGCTAAATAGTAAATGTTATGCAGAATGTTAAATGTGGTTGGGTTTTTTATGATCAAGTAAGAGTGCTGGAAGAATATAATCAGAAATCTGTTTCTCCAGTATGTGTTAGAACAAAAAAAAAAAAAAGACTTTCAATAGTTTTAAAATCAGGTTGTCTGAACCAGTATTAAAATGTGCTGAAGCAGCAATGTGGATTGTTCTGCATTTATTTCTGCCTAGTTATATCTTACTTAAGCACTGAATCAGGTAAATTGAACTACTGTGCTGTATAGGAAAATGTAGCCAGGCCCAAAAGCATGAATCCTGATGTTCTGAGATTCAAATACTATGCCTTGAGCGACTGTTAGTAGAGTCTAAGACTAATGAAAACGTTCTTGATACAAGTGCTGTAAATACTGCAAATATAACGTTTTACTATTTCTAGGAAAGGTAGCTAAGAGTACTGGGAAAAGAATTCCAGGAATCTGGAATAAAAGTTGGTGAAAAGTTAATGGTAAAGTTGGAAAGGGAGAAGATTGAAACGGGTGATATCACCTGCTGGACTGAACACTGGGTGAGGGTTATTGTGTTAGTATCATCCTCAGACTGGCTGCAGTATCCGAAAATAAGTATTCTAAATAAAACTGGCTGGTTTTCTCACCATTAAGTTGACTAAGGAATGGGTCTTGAATATACTAATAAAGGTAAAAATATCTGTAGTTCTTGAAATGATTGCTTAACTTTCATAACTCTTACTGTGTGAATCCGGGTCATGCAAGAGACTTGAAGCTTTAGTGGGTAACAGTTCAGTTGGATAGTCACACAGAAATTCTTCTCACATAATTTGCTTGCACCATGTACCATTACATAACATCAAGAAAGAGGATTTATTCTTACCTTGTAAAGTTTAGAAGACATTTTTTCAATTAAAAAAGTAAGCTTTTTGTTAAACTCCAGGGTCTTCTCTTTCAGCTGATGTCATCCATTCAGAGCATTTCTGTGCTTTGGCACTGAAAAATAGAAAAAAAAAAGAAAAAAGATATTTGTCCCACAAACCCCTCCACCCCAAAACAACAAAACCCAAATGGTGCTTGGTGAAGTTGCAGATGTCTTGTCATTGCATATTATTTTGTCTTTTTCTGTTGTATTTGGTTGTGTAGGTATTTTAAGGCAAAAAAATCACTTTCTGTTCTGTGACTGTACAGCAGTCACATGATAATGTGATCATGATGCAACTTCATGGCATCTGATTGCTAATGATTCTGTTTCATAAATGGATCATATGTGAGGTGATGTGTACATATAGCAGCTATTGCCTAACACTGTTTAATCTTTGTCTTAAATGCTAGTAGAAATTGCTGGGGGATGAAGGCTACTAAGTAGGATGACTTTTTCTTTCTGCTGTTTTAATGATATATTTATGCTTTACTGAGGCAATGAGCATGAAATCTTTAAGTCAAACATGATGTGGTAATCTGTCTGCAGAGGGAGACTTGTAAGCTTGTGTAGAATATTTCTTCAAATATGTATTTATTTTGATAGGATATTATTTACCAAATGATGATGGAGAATTTTATCAGTTCTGTTACGTGACTTACAAAGGAGAAATCCGTGGAGCAAGCACACCTTTCCAGTTTCGTACCTCTTCTCCTGTTGAAGAATTGCTCACTATGGAAGATGAAGGAAACTCTGATATGTTAGTGGTGACCACAAAAGCTGGACTTCTTGAGGTTTGATACAAAAATTCTTAAAATGCTGGGGGTTTTTTATGCTATACACATACAATCACAGACACTGGAGAAAAAACTAGTAGGAAAAGACCTGAATGCGTCTGTGTAATGTATATATTTCTGGCTTGTTCTATAGTGTTTGGTTGAAGTTCAGAACATTTGCAGATTAAACAAATCAAGATTTCAAAATGTATGGCACTAAGCATGAACAGGGAAACATAAGAGTGGATTTTGCCCTTCTCTCACATTTATAGTCACCAACTAACTGGAAGGGGGGGAAGATTCCCCTTGTGTGAAATGGTGGTTCTTGTAAGGAAAAAGGGTTATGGAACCAATATACTTCTATTTTTGCCCAAGTTAAGAGCCCTGGAGACTGAGCTGAATTACAGGTGCCTAAGTATATTAGAGTAGCTCTTGTTTTATTTAAAGCAGTTTTCCATGTGCTGTGTTCTTTGCTAGAGATATGTGGTTGGTCTTTTGTGCTTACATCCAGAGTCAAGGTTGCTTGTAGGCTGAACACGATTTAAGCTCAAACAAACAAAAAAGAAACCCATACTAACTAACTTTTGTTTGAGTTATTTCATGGAAAATTGCTCTGTGCAGTTCCCTTACCTTGCCATCAGACATTTTATCTTGTTGTCAGTTGCATCTAGGCACATGTGTGCATGTATTTGATTTATGGTTTTCAAAATTTAGGGATAAGAGAGTTAGTTTTATAATCTTGGTTTATAGAATTGTGAAATGGTTTGGGTTGGAAGGAGCTGTGTAGTGTCATCTACTCCAACCCCCATCCAGCCTGATCTTCAGCTTTTCCAAGGATATTCCATCTGCCACCTCTTTGGGCAGCCCTTTCTAGTGTTTCACCACCTTCATCACATTCTTCCTTATATATAATCTGAATGTATCCTCTTTTAGTTTAAAACCTTCACCTCTTGTTGTGTTACTACAGGCCCTACTAAATAGTTGGCCCATTTTTTTTATAAGTTCCCTTTAAGTATTGAGAGAGCACAGTTCACATTCCAGGTCTTACTTTTCAGTTGTTGGGGTATGGGATGTATGTGCATAATCATTTTTCTCAAGAAATTCCTCAAGTACTGCTTTAGAGTGAATGTGTGTCTCTACAGTCAGCTGTCATTTTTTCACCAAGCAGCCATCATCAGAATTAGCTCTTCCAGAGTTGCTGTCACTTGGGAACAGTAAAGGCACTTCATTTAAGGAAGGAAAGCTTGAGGATAAATGAGGACACTGCAAAGTATGCTATCTAATGATAGTCTGGTACTGTGCAGTAAAAGCAATTAAATTCAGAAATTTCAGAATAAGAGGAAAACTGTGATAACCCAACCTAGGAAACACAGTTTGTTCTTCTGCTCAAACACTAGAGTAATTAGTTATCCACTTGTTTGATTAGAATAAAAGGGAGAAAAAATACTAAACTCCCATTATTTTCTTTCTCTTTTTTTTTTTTTTTTACAGTTCAAAATTGAAAAAATAGTAAAAGAAAAAGAAGAGCTATTAAAGGTAACTTCTGTTCTGGAAAAGGAAACTGCACAACTCAGAGATCAAGTTGAACAACTGGAAAAAGAACTTAACCATGAAAAGCAGAGATGTGAACAACTGCAAACAGAGCAAAAGGTTAGTTGTTTAACTGATTAGAGCTGACTCATAATGTCTGTATTGCTGCTTTTTCAAGAACCAGTCAAACTGTGTGAAAATCAGCTATCAAAACCCCTCAGCATTTAGACAGACATTTACACTAGAATAGGTCAGTTCCTATTAACCTCCTGCCACTATTCCTTTTATGTCGTAAAATGGCTAAAATATTTAAGGCCTTTGGTACCAGGCTTGGTAAAATAATCGATGACAACTGTTACCAGATGTTTGATATTTAATGGTGGAATTCCTAGTGGAAAGTCGTTGATAGTTTAAAGTTTGCTCGCATTACTTTGAAATGGAGGAAAGCTTTTCAAAGAAACCTCTCCTTAGGGAATAACTGCAAAGAACATAGGCTTTGGAAAATGGTAAAAATTTTTGGTATGAAAAGCAAAGATCAACAGAGAATGCTTCAGCCAAGGTATGTAAAAAGTGGAAGGTAACGAGTAACTGACCTCTCTTAAAAGGTTTCACAATTCAAGGGGAAAAGAAGCATAAACCTAAAAATCTGTTTAAAGTGTTAATTAATAGTGAAAATGTAAATGTAGCCTAAGCCAAAGCCAACTTAATTTGGAATTCTGTGTGTGGTAAGGAGGAAATCTAATACTACAAAAAGGGCACCAAAAAGTTGGACCTAATCTATCTTTAAGCTTCTGCTTTTTAAAAAACCCAACTTTTAGGAGAAGATTAAAAACATATGGGAGGGAGGTGGTGACATGGACAAATTTGAAGTAATGAAACCTATATAATTTAGCTGTGGACAGCAGTTAATAGACTATTTCTGGGTACTAGTATGTACATGTCAACAGTCCTGTGTCATACATCTTTAATAGAAATTTGTTGAGAGGACTTGAAAATGTTAGTGCTTTGTAGTATACTTTTGAACAGGGAATAAAATGGACAAGAGTGCTGGGTAAGGAAAAAAGGAAAGATAAGATATTGTTTAGAAAAAGGTTTTTTTCTATTGAAGAATGATTTTAATTTAACATGCATGGGAGAACTAGCTTAAATCAATTAAAAGAATAGAAATTCACTTTTCATGGATTGCAGATCGTAAGCTTGGTGGATAAATCTGAATAAGCTACATAGATACTTTTCATTGTCACTTGAGACTCTTATTTAAAAAATGTTTGAAAACAAATGTCAGTTGGCTTTACAAGTTCATTTTGAAACAATTTCTGAAATGGGATTCTGGCTGCTGTCGAGCAAGGATACAGTTAGACTGTGGAGCAAAAATGTCTCAATACTTTCTCACGTTTTACACTGAACTTCTCTAATCCAAAATAGTTTTGTCTCTAAGATACCAGAATTTAGCAAATAGAATGTAATTTCAGGAATATTTGGCTTTGTGGGTTTTTTCTGTCTTTTTTTTTTCTCTTGTTTTTTTCTCATTGTTGTTCTGCTTTGGCTTTGTATTTTCATGAAGAGAGAATGCAGTGTGACAAACTTCTCCCTTGTATTTAGCTACAAATAGATATCTGATCTGAAGCTGATTGTGCTCCTCACCTGGAAATACGATGGAAGTTTTCTAACTTAGGCAATTTTTTTTTCGTCTCTAAGACTTTGATGCTCTCTTATTTTACATAATCTGTGTCCTGTTCTCTGATTTTACTTCTTTTAAAAAAGAAACATATGAGTTGAAAATGTGTTCATTTGTTTATGTATATAAGCAGAATATAAATTAGGTGTTATTCCTGAAAATTAAGCAAGCATGTACTACATCTACTAAATCAGGTGCAGTAAGTTAACTTTGTAATCATCAGAAATTTTAATAAGCAATGCTTTATATGTGGATTTCCAGTCTTGAAGGTGACTTGCTCTCCTTTCCTTCCTGCCCCAGTACATGAAATACAGCAGTGGATCACAGGATTATATAATTCATGTTTGCTGGGAATACATACAGTATGTTAATGCATTGGTTTAGAGATTCCTGTGCAGCAGTGACACAGCACTCAGTTGGATTTCAGTACCTGGGTTTTATTTTTCTTGTGGCTTGTTTAAAAAATAAAGCATCAACCAAACCCAAAATTCCAAAAGAACCCCACAAAACACCCCCTCCCCAACTGACCACTAACACAGATCTTACAAATCAGGTCCTGAACAGAGCCCCCAATCTATTGCTTTTTGTGTAATGTGAATAGTTGTTATTGGCAATGGGCCTAAGCAATGCATTAACTTGGATGTTCTTATTTATATAAGACTACAGGCAATAATCTTTGAAGTGATAAATAAGCAGAATGTGTTTGTATTTTTTGTAACAGCAGAATCTTCACAGATGCTTAGTGTGAGCCAGGTTGTTTTGGCTATATATTATGGAGGCTTTTTATTTTCTTTTATTTTTGGTTTTCTTTTTACATATGCATGTGAATTTTTAGTTATGCTCTACAAACTTAATACATAAATAGATAAAAAGTCAAAGTGATGAATTAAAAAATTGTATTTTAAGAAATCTTTAACTTAGATAAAGGTTTAACTATTTGGAATTCTACTTAAAAAAATCTTCCAGTATACTTCCATATTAGTCTAATGAACAACAATTAGTAAAACAAAATAGACCATATAAGAAAATAAAATTTTTGTATATGCAAGATGTCATTGCTTTTCTAGTTTCAGGCAGCTATAATTGATAGAAATTTATTTCTGTTAAGAGTAAAGCCAAGTTACGTTGAACTGGTGTGCACTCTCTTAAGAACATACTTTTTTTGGTTTGATTTTGCAAATATGTCTATTGGGAAGTACACAGTAAATTTTTGCTTGTGCAAAAAATTTAAAAAAAACCCAGAGTAGCACAAAGCACTGTGTTTAAAAAGCAGTAATTGCATATGCCAAGGAAGTGGATGTGTCTGTACAGACACAAATATTTGATCTTAATTGAGTGCAGAGCTCTTGATGCTGCCAATGTATTGGCAACTAATACTTACTTATTACATTTATATTGTGATAAGGGAGCCCTGGTGTTATGAATCCCTGGATGCATAATATTTGTCAATCTGCCTGATTTCTAAAAATCTTACTTGGTTTCTTCAGAGAAACTAATATGATTATCTTAGCTCATGTGTTTTTGTCTTTTGCTCAAATCCATTGTCAAGCTATGTTGTATTTTTGTAATTGAATTGAACAGAATGTGGATGATGTGGTTAGGGGTTGTAGTACATAAATTACTCTATTGTGGTGCAGCATAACAAATAGAAGATGGGAAAGCTCCAAGTTCCTAATATGAAAATATTTCCTTAAAAAAAACAGTTCTCTTTAAATTCCCTTTATATTCATGTTTATTCATATACCTTTAGACTACTTTCTTCTTTTTGGTGTTGATTTTTATCAGTACTTTATTTTCAGAAATAGTTTATTTTATTTTCAGAAGTAGTTTGGATTACTCAGAAATGCTTCTGTAGAAATACTGTTTTCTTAAAATAGACCAGGATAGTTGTAGACATGACAATGCCACAGCTAATCCCAATTAGTGCTTCCCTCCTACTCCTGATTAAATGACCTCTCTTCACACCTAGTTACTCTTAAAGACTTTTGGGCAGTGGAGCTGATGTCTTCTCTGTCTGCTTTTTGCTGAGTTGGGGTATTTTGTAAGTGGTGGGAGAAAATATTAGGAAGATATAGGCTAAAAGTAGA
>VZTB01008810.1:283379-392429 GCA_013397245.1 Thryothorus ludovicianus
TTAGTCTTTTAACAACATGACACTAAACAATCTATTCAGATGTGATACAATCAATGCTCCATGAAGCTTGACTGTTGGGCTGTCTGCGTGTTTGCAGGTATAGTAAAGATTTCTGTTTTTTGAGTTCAAATAGGAGAGTTCCCGTGTTTGTGGCACTTGAAATTAATGGCTACATCAGACTACAGACTTTGGTTTGCTAAGGTGCCCTTACTGTTCAGTAGATAAAAGTTTTGTGTTGCCTTCTTACAAGGTAGCCATGTGATTTCCTACCAAAGGTAGGAGGAATAAATGCATTAAAGACATAAAGTCATAATGTGGTATTAGAGTTCTTGAAACATATCTTCTAACATGTTATTGCACTCTAAGTCACTGCTTGTGCCTAAAGACTTTTGATTTTTCAGATTTGGTTAAATTTTTTAGTGCTTTATCCCATTAATAAAAAATACTTAATTCAACACACAAATAATTCATCAGACAATATATTTTTCTTGTTCTTGCCACCATCACAGAAAAAAAATATTTGCAAGACACACACGTTGGTATTAGTCAGTGTTTGCACTCACAAGGAACATGCTCTCCAGCCCCACTTTTTTAGTGTGTACTTACAGTTTATTACCACTAAGTTGAGTTAATAATCCCACCCTGCCAAAGCTTGAGATGCTGTATGATGAGGGACAAACTCAGTCTTCATTTATTCTTTTTTTCTTGTCCAAGGCCTGCTTAATGCCGTGTGTAGTTGTACTACACAAAATCAGTAGACAAAATTGATAAAATCAGTTTAGAGAGGGTGTAAGTGGCTTTTCCTGTCCTCACCATGAAAATTTCCTGCCCCCTCTCTTTCAGCCTTTTGGAAAGGGCTTGCCATTGCCATAGGCTTGCTGTATTTTCAGTTAGAGGAAAACATAGTATTCCTTTGCAGCAATTTTCATGTCAGTTAAACCATTCCTACTTTTTTTTCCCCCAGATGACATTAAAATAGTTCTTACAGAGTGTGAAGATTTAACTTAATCTGTTACTACTCTGTGTGGGAATTCAGAGTAAATGTGAAATTACTGGAAATGTTTCAGAAATGTCACGTCTTTTTCTTACAACCTTCTGTTAGTGTTTCAGAGTTAATCTGTTTTTACTAGGGTGATGTTCCCTGGTAGCATACTTTTATTTAAATCATGCTATAAATACACCTTGAAACTCTGGCAATATAATACTGTTAAAATAATGATGTAACTATGGACCATGATTATTTTGCTTAAGAAGGTGGCACATTATACATGGCTACCAGAACTGTTTCATGTTGCTTTTAATATTTCAAAATTTCCTTTTATTTACTTTAGTAAAATGGTACATACTCAGTATGTTAAGTAACACTATTATGCTGCTTTTAGCTGAATATATTTTGCTTTTTTAACAATTGAAGGAAACAAACTTGTTTAAAAGTCAACAAAAGTTTAGTATGTTTATATTTAGAAAACAATAATATAAATATTTCTAATATTTTTCTTCGAAATTATGAATATAGAACGTATATAGCTTTGTACGTAATAAGAAGGCTTGCTTTTTGGTCTTTGGGTTCCCAGTTTTGTGTCTGCTTACACCTTGTATAAGGTCTGTGGCAGCAGTGCACTTGCCTACTGTTTTAAGTTTCAGTATTACTGTGCTGAAGAAGAGAAGCATGTAGTAGTCATTAGGTGTCCTTCATTGGTCATTCCTTTGACACTCTGCAACCATCCAATTATGTGAACAGTGGTTTTGTGCTTTTGTAGAGAGCAGAGCTTGCAAAAGATGCTTTTGCAGTCATTGGTCTCCCCCTAGTGGGAAGAGGGCACTTCTGAACTGATTTCTTTAATGTGACCGTGGTGACAAGTCTTACTCCTCTGGCAGTAGTTTCTATATTTAACTTGAGTCGGGAGCAATGGATTTGAAGACTGTCTTTTTATCCTTTGATCTTGTGAACATTTGAGCAGCGCTTCTGTTATGATGCTGACATAAATTGAGGCAGAAGTGAATTTCCTGACTTTATAAACTTGCTCTTTCATGCTTTTTGGAAATTTAGTTTACCCTTTAACTTTTTAGAAGTGGACTTATTCATCTGTCTGATGGGGAATTTTAATAAGGTATTCATGTAAGTTCACATTCTGCTGACAGATTCTACCTGCACAGTAGCTTTATTTATTGGAGAATTTTATTCAAATATCAGGGATTCATTTAAGCTGGCTTTTGATGCCATTTTATAAGGAGAGTTTCTCTGCTTAGATAGTGAAAAAACCCTGTTGTGCAGTGTGATATGTCAGCAGTACGAGTAAACAGTGCAGGTGCCCAGTTCAGCCTGTGTGCACAGAAGTAAGTGAATCAATTGTTTTTTTCAGTGTCTCTTGAGACCAGGCTCTGTTCATACTGTTCATGTGTGCTGCATGTGTGAAATCCTGATGGTCAGGAAGATTCATTAAGAAAAATAAAAACAAACCCAAAAATTAAGTAACAACAAACTGTTCAAAAGGCTAAAACCCAAACAGTAACCAAAAAACTGTCCTCCAGCCCGAAAAGAAACCTCCCCCCAGTTTAATTTAATTTTAGACACAAATTAAACACTCTGCATTTGCTCAGGTTGGTACCAGCAATTACAGCACCCTTGGGTATTATAAACATCGTATGAAGAGAAAACCCTGTTTCATGTTTTTTTTCACTGTTCTATGTATGAATATTTCTTAAACTGGGTAATTGAAAATTATTTCCCTAGAAAATTAAATATTAACTTGAGATATTCTACAATTCAGATTATGTATTCATGAAAATGACTTTCCAAATCAATAACTTAGAGTGAAATTATAGCATATAACATAGAAATGAACATTCTGACATGTAAGTATATGCTGCAAAATCATAGTGTGAGTGAATGCTTCAGCTGCCTTCTACAAAAACTTGCATGTTTGTGATCTTTGTCAGTAATTGAGTGACTGATATAACTTAGAGGAACTCTTACAGACTTAGACCTTAGTTTTGTAGTTTTGATCACTTCTATGATGTTAAAGTATGTGACGTTTTAGATTTTTGAAATAGACTGTCTGCAGTGTTTTTTAGAGCAGTATTTCTATTACAAGTCATAGTCACAAGGCTAAAAGCTCAATGTCATTGAGTTTATTTGGAATTGGTTTGCTGTTTACTTTACTGAATGCTTAAATTTTTTAGAAAGAAAAATTACAACTTGAAGTTTCCTTTCAGAACTTTCATTTCATATGTTATGGGCAGACTTAGATTTTGCACTGGCTGCAATGGTGCTATGTTGTGTTCATCATTTATGCTCAGAGGTTCCTTTAAACAGGGTATGATGTCAGACAAGTGTTTCACATGATTCTGTTGGAGCTGCTGTGATGTTAGTGGGATAAAGAAAATGCTCCTGCAGATAATTGATCTAAGCCCCCTAAATTCTCTGTAGGGTATCAAGTTTAATGGTTCCTCTGACATTAAATTACATCCAGATAAATCAATCCAGCTGAAAGGTACTGCTGCTTTTTTTTTGTGTTTGCTTTCCTTTTCTTTTTTTTTAAAATTTTTGTTTTTAAATAGATTGTCTTTTATTTAGTGATTTGACCTCTTCATTGTGAGCTGCATAGCTCATTTTTAGCTTTTCACCCTTCTTCATTCCAGTGTATGCATTCACTAAAAAGTAAAAAAGAGGCTGCTGATACTAGCCATTAATCAAAGGTGAATGCTTTAGGTGTGGGATGACTTTGAAAAGGTTGGTAGGAAATTCTACCTGTTATGGAAAGGGAAGATGAAGCATAAAAAACCATGTAGACCATTGCCATACAGCAAAGTGTCACGGCTGGATATAGTCTTGGTTTGTATTTTTCAAGTACTTTATTCTGTCCACTGGATCTCTCTCTACCTTCATGTGAAAAATATGTTGTATATGCTGATCATAGGAAGGGATATCTGTACCATTTCATTAACCAGACTGTGCTCAGCAATGTTTTATTGCTGTTGTAAAAATCTATTAGAAGTGAGGAATAAGTAGGGAAAGCGTGCTGTTCTTCATTGGTGAACGTGTGCATTTTTGCCATGATTTTCTCTTACAAAAATGAGAATTTAGAAACATTATGGCTATTCCATTCTCAAGTGAAAGATTATTAGTCCTTTTTGCAGCAGGAAATTGTTTATTTAATAGATTTTACACATGTTTCAATGTGTAAAATCCAGGATATCTTTGCATGCCCTTTAGGTAGAGCTTATAATAGTTTTATGAGGACAGTGTTGCATGGAATTATAGTAAAATTATTTTTAAAACAATCAACCTTAAATCTTCTGCCATTTTCAAATAGCAGTAAAGATTTTGGAACCCCCTATACTTTTTCTTGTTCCCTATCTGAAAGTACATCAAGTGGCATTTTGGTTCTAGGAAAATTCACATGACAACTCATTGAATTTTTCTTGTTTCATTTTACTAATGAGACTCCTGGTAGTTACAGGAATTTTTGTTTTGATAACTTCTTCTTTTGCAGAAGTAAGCTGATTTAAATAATTTCTGGTTGCTTACTCTTGACCCTTGTGGTGCAGTTTGCTTCCCACTTCCACCCTTATGGCTGTTGGAACTCTAGGGAAGGAGATGTTGGAGCTGCATTTGTAACTGGATTAAAAATAACCTTAAAATTGTTGGTTGTTTTTAAACCAGTTCATTCAAATGATTCATGCTCTTGCTGTGCTTTTTTTATTCCTCTGTTAAGAAAGTGGAAGAAAATATATAATATTGGTAGATATACCAGATAAGATAAATGTATTAAAGCAATGATTAGAGAAAGTAATTACCTTTTTTGTAAGAGGGGTTGTACATTTAGTTGATGTGTTTATTATATTCTTCCCCTTTAGACTCCTTCTAAACACAGTTGACTTTACCTTTAAAATAGTCTGAAAGCATGCATTTTAAATTTTACAGGCTCTGAAACAACTGTAACCAATGGATAGGACTAGGGATTGCTGAATCTAAATTGAATTACTAAGAATTCTCTAAAATAACAAGTCGTCTCTAAAAATTAATCCTTTTTTTTTTTCTTTAAAAACTGTGGGCTTTAGTTGTATCTAAACAAGTTTATTAGGTGAGAATCTGTTAAGTATGGAACTTTTACATTTTAGTACCATGTCCCTTTAGAATAACTAGCAAAGCAGCATCAATTGTAATGCTGTTTGTGGAGAGAATTTTTTTCAGGCTATTAATTCCTTTTAATATATGTTACCTTTGGCAGCCTGTTTGAACTGTTTGTACAGTTTGTATATATAATGTATCAGATTAAATTCTTTTGAAGGCACTTGGGTTACAACAGTTACAGTTATACCAAAGTGGTGTTTAGAGAAAACACATATATGCATTGAAATAGACTTTTTACTATACTAGGCTTTCATAACAGGGGCAAGTAATTAGTCTCCACTGCACTAGGGGAGACAAGCAGTTATAGAGTGTGTTGTTGCTGCTGGTTATATAGCAAGTTTTACTTGGAATACTGACTTTAATTAAAATACCCTGCCCTCATTACTAAAAGTACCTCAATTTTTGGTTGCAAGAAACTGATAGCTCTTCAAAAATAAAGACCTTATGAAAGTTGTGGATTATCCTCTCCAATGGTGTTTTTTAAAAAAAGATGGCACATTCATGATCTCTTGAAATTCTTTTTTATATTAAGACATAAGAAAGCCATTTTGAGTTTAAATAGTTGTAATATATTAGTCCTTTTTTTTAATATCCATATTTAACAAAAATGAAAATCTACATGCCGGTTTCGTGTGTAGCACGTGAGGGAGTCATCAGATACATTTGCCACTCCTCAGTTCAGTCTACCCCTCAACCACCCTTCCCCCCAAAAAATAAAAAAAAATCATAATGCTCAAACTTCTGTTTAGTTGCTTGTAAAAGTGGGGCTTAATTATACTTGTGAACAGTGTATCTTGACAATTAATGACTAAAGCCAGTCCTCATTATATTTTATTGTACTTAAAACGTTGTTTGTTAGGTTGGAATTTGGCCAGTAGGGGTTCTTCGTAAAGTCTGGCTGATGTATTTCTCTTGGTGTAACAGTACAGTCTTGTTATTTCAGGGCATTGGGCTTTGTTTAAAAATGAATACATGAAGTAGTGCTTTAATCTTCCAAATCAGAGTAGAAAGACAACTTGTACCTTAGTATCTACACAAACACTCCTAAGTCTTGCTGTAGTTAGGTATGTTGGTGAGTCTGTCTTGACCTTGTTTTACACTTTGATTCATATCACTGTCATGGTTGATAATAAGCTGAGCTTTATCATACTTTGATATCAGAAAAAGGTAGCATATTATCACAGTATGTGTGATGTACTTTAGTATTACTTTGTTTTCCAAGAAAAAATTGTGTTGAAAAAACCCTACATTTTCAGTCTTCTTTAAGATAGCCTGACTGTGAATGGCTGTTTTGCTGCAATGGAGGTGACATTCAGCTGTCCACTGCCTTAGAACAGTATGGACATTACTGTAATTAGAAACAAATGCAATACTTAACAATGGTGTCCCATCTTGTATTTGTCAGTTTTCTGACAAAGGAATCTAGGTATTGTCATCATCTATCTCAGCTTCCATAAATCCCACAATGGTTGTATGAATTTCCTTGAGCTATATGAGAGCTTCTATATATTCTAGCTAGGACAATGTCGTGTAGTAACCAGCTCTAAATCAGAATTTTGTTTTGTTTTGTTTTATTTCTCCTTTTGCCTGCAGTTGTCTTTACTGTGGCTTGCTACTGTGGTGTAACTGTCTGGAAAAATACAAGCTCTTCTTTTTAAGTAAAGCAAGTACAAAGAGAAATAAAAATTCTTTGTTTTCTATGCTAGACAGTCAGTGGTTCATTTTCCTATGTCCAGCAAAGACATTCCTAAGGAAATAGGCAAAAGACAGGAAATAATGTATTTATCCTGTACTCTGAATTCTTTGGTAGGCTCTGAGTAACTGAATGCTTGCAGCCAAAGAAACTCCTTATTGTCCCCTTATTAGTATATGAACTGTGCATAGCAATATTCAATATCTATTTATTTATGTATACTTGAAATGGGCTTGTTACACCTTTTTAAGGAAGAGATCTAATGGCCATATTTTGGCATTAATTCAAATAGCATGTTTTACTTCTGAAGAATCACATTCTTAAATGGCATCTATTTGCAATTTTTTTTGAAGGATAATATTCAAACATCAGAAGCTTTTAAAAGGGAAAATAATGATTTGAAGAAGAAGCTTGATGAGGCTGCTTCAAAAGTTCTCCAGCTTGAAGAAGATATCATGACTGTTACTCAGAAAGCCATTGCAAAAGAAACTGAGTTAGACAGGTACTTAGTCTTTTGTTCCTTACCTTCCTTATTTTACTTTTTTTCCCCAAAAGTATTTTTTTAGACTAACAGTTTTTATTGTATGCATGAATTTTCTATTTTAACCGTTTTGTATCATTAATTTTTCAATGTTTTAGTCTGAAGGACAAACTGAAGAAAGTGATGCTTGAGAAGGAGCAACTTGAATGTGTGTTAAAGACAGAAAAGGATGAAAAAGAACTTTATAAGGTAATTTTATTGCTTGTACCTGTATACACAGGAATGAAGTGGTATTTGAAATAAAGGTAATAATGTTTTATGGAGAAGTCTAATAAATTTAATTTGTTAAGGAAAAAAGGAAATGGGTAACTTTTTTGAATGTATCTTTAAGATAGTTATAGATGTTCTCATATAAAAATGAATAACGAAAACAGTATCTGAATTCAAGCATGGTATAAAAAGGTCTCTGAGAAAGAGAATGAATCAGCAATTTGTTAAAGCTCAGACATAGTAACAAAAAATAATTGATTCTAGTGAGAAAATTCTTCAGTTATACAGTGCATCACCCAGTAACTGATCATCTTTAACACACTTTTTCATAACTAAAATACTTCTTAGTCATTTAAATTCTCTCTCCAGATTTTGTTTTCTAAATCCCTCTTGAGCCTTGTGTATAATAACACTCTGGCACCTTATTAGGTTCTCTATTGCATTGTTTTAACTAGCATGGCTGATTTCTTTTGCTGATACTGAGAGACATCCATATATAGAATAAAATATACTGTCACCTTCCCTCCCCCCAAAGCAGAAAAAACTTTATATGCTAAAATAGTGAAATCCTTTGATTGTGTGAAACAGACCAAGTGTATATAAAAGATTATTTCTGTTCCTGCATTATAAAATCACAAAGCATCTTTCACAAGCATGGAATCTCTTTGTAAATAACACAGATCTAGTCTGTCTGGAAAACCTGAGCATAGGAGCTATTTTGCATTGTTGTAGGCAGAGTTGTTAAAAGTAGTTTACTGTTGTTGAAAATGAATATTCCTGATGTGGACCTGTTTGCTTTGATGGCTGTGGGCAGTTACTACTGGAAGTTTAATTTCTCTTTAGTTTTCTTCAAGTCATTACTCTTTTGCTTGTCCTTAGTTGTCCAGCATTTGTGAAGAGAGGGGTGAGTCCTGAATAACTTAATTTGATGTGGAGAGAAATTAGAGCTTTAACTTCTAGCTGTAGAGTGAAGCTGTTGTTAGGTGACCAACCATACTGAAAGAAGTCCAGCCAGAAAGTTTGGGCTGGAGGGCAGTGATAATATCAGATGTTTATTTTTTTCTCTTTACTGGTTCTAATCTGCCACAAGTTAAAAGAAATTAGAATTTAGTGAGCACATAAATAGCCAGGTGAACCGTAGTTCTCCTAACGTGGAAGAAGTTTGACATGTTTTAGCATCATTGCAGATACACTTGAAGAATACAGAAATAGAAAACACCAAACTAGTAAAAGAAATCCAGACGTTTAAGAATTTGGATGCAAACAAAGAAAACATGGTATCGTATTATAAAGAGGAGGTTGGCAGATTACAGCTATTAATAGCTGAAAAAGAAAATATGAAGAAAGCTTTTTTGCACTCCTCATCAAACAAGGTAAGCAGTACTAATATAATTGGCCTGATTTGAATAAACATATCTGATGTTGTATATGCTTGACAAGAGAAAGGAAGAAGCTGAAGAAGTCACCAAGATATAGGCTAAGAGGCATGAGGATTGTGATGTTCTCTGTAGATGCAGAAAATGTTGAAAAGACAGATCTTTTCTGATTTTGCACCTTTTGAGCTTGTTGAGGTCTCACATGATGGACTGAGATTAACTGTGCATGAAGAGGTAATTTTTGAGTTCAGTAAATGTGGCGTACTCCTGTGTTTCTTTTAGCTTCATGAAAAAGGAAAGGAGGTTGAGGAAAAAATTATTATTATAGAGAGTGATGGAGAAGAAAAGAGGAGACATGGAATGATTGCTGAAGAACTTGTTAAGTGAATGTGCTCTCAAGCTACAATGCTGACTGAGAACTCTGCAGTGACAGTAGGGTTTCAAACTGCCCTGTGGTTAGCTAGCAGAGTGGTGTAACAGGAGAGTGAATTTGCTGAAGAACTCATATTTATGCTGTCCATGGGCCATGTGGGGTTACTTCCGACTCAGTTCTGGTGCTATGGATATCTGTATTGGGTTTGTGTAGGTTTTGGCAGTGGGGTGGCTTCTAAGTGAGAAGCTGCCAGAAGTTTCCCCTGAGAGCCAGCAGCAGCCAATGCCAGCAGGCTCCAAGCTGGACCCACCACTGGCCAAGGCTGAGCCAGTGGGTGACTATCGTAGTTCCTGTGGGATAACAGATAAGAAGGGTGTGGGAGAGGGGGAAACTGTTAGAGAGGAATTGCAGCTGAAGAGAAGAGTGAGAACATGGGAGAAGGAGCTCTGCAGACATAAAGGTCAGTGAAGGAGGAGTAAAAGTTCCAGGTGCTGGTGCAGAGATTCCTTTGTAGCCTATGGTGAAGACCCTGGTGTGACAGACTGCCTCCTGCAGCCTGTGGAGGACCCCATGATGGAGAAGGTGGATGTGCCTGAAGGAAGCTGTGATTGTGGGAAGCCTGCAGTGGAGCAGGTTTGCTGGCAGGACCTGTGATCCCACAGGCAACCTGCTGGAGCTGTGTGTTCCTGAAGGATTGCATCCCAGGGATGGGATCCTACACTGGAACAGTTCATGCAGAGCTGCAGCCTGTGGGAGGGATACATGTTGGAGAAGTTTGCAGAAGAGTGTCTCCCATGGGAGGGACTCCAGGCTGGAGCAGAGGAAGAGAGTGTAGAGTCCTCCCCTGAGGAAGAAGGAGCAGCAAAAACAATGTATGACGAAGTGACTGCAGCCTCCATTCCCCATCCTGGCTGTGCTGCTGGAGGAGAGGAGATACAGAATTTGGGAGTGAAGTTGAACCTGAAAAGACAGTTTGGGTCTGGATGTGTTAGGATTTGGTTTTATTTCTCATTATCCTATTCTGATTTCACAGCAATAAAATAGATTAATTTTTCCCCCAAGTTGAGTCTATTTTTGTCCATGACATTATTTGCTAAGTGATTTCTCCCTGTCCTCATCACAACCCACAAACCTTTGTTATATTCTCCCCCTTGTCCAGCTGAGGAGGGGAACGGTGGAGTGGCTTTGTTGGGCACCAGGCATCCAGCCAGGGTAAACCTCCAACAGAATAACCATTAGGTGTTTTTTCCTGATGTACATCATCCTGTTCCATTTCATCCAAAAGGAATGCAGTTTCTGTGCCCTGAAATTGTTCTCTGATCCACAGTGTGATAGGCAATAATGAAATTGCCTAGGAGTTTTGCTTCACAAATGTGCTGTTGATCCAAATTAGATAGTTTAGACATAGCCTTTGAGGCTAGCAAGGAAAAGTCAGATTAGGCAGGCATCTTTCTTGTGTATCTTGCCAGTCTTCTTACAGAAAAGCAACTTGGATCTCAAAAGACAAGAGATTGTTTTAAAGTAAGATGACTTAGGAATATAATATTTAAGTGGAAAAGTAGTGCTGTTGAGAATGGACATAGTGTTTATAAAGGACATACTGTCTTGCTTTAAGTTACATTTTATTTTAGTCTCTTTTCTGGTCTTTTGTTTCTGGATGTGTTAAATTAGTACTGAATAAAATAAAACTACTAATTTTGTTTTGAAGGAACTGGATATGTGTCAGTACTGAAGCAATCAAACATTTATGTCATTTATTAATCTTTAAGTGCTATTGATGTTTCTGGTAGGATCATTAATAGTTTTATCTCACACTGTGAAACTGCAGATATTTACTGAAATATGTTACCAATGTACTGTAAAAATAGCTAGGAGACAGGACTTCAGGATGTTTACTTGGCTATCCATCTTCATAAATCATTACAAAATGTATTAGTATTCCTCTGGACTTAAGTGATACTAAAAAAATTAACAAATAATAGACTAGAGATAGCTGAATTTATATCTAGACTCAAGAATAAGAGATGATTATGCCATCAGGGAGCCCAGAGGCAGTGACTTTATATAATTAGCTTCTTTTTTAAAAAACATTTTTTTTTTTGTAATCTTGGCCTTCTCTGATGAGTGAGAGACTAGTAGTTCAGCTTGGTCAGTTGCCTTTTGGGTTGCCCTGTGTGCTTAGTGCTACATGCTGCAGCTTGTTTTTCGTTACTATTTGTTCTCTTTTCCCTCTGCAAGCTTGTTGTGCAAGATCTTGGGAAATAAGAGCTGTGAGAAAAACATCCCAGAGCTACTTTACAGTATTTCACATCAACCAGTTGTAGGCACTGTAAAACCTCTTGCTCCTTTGTTACTTTCAGTGTGTTTCTGTGGGATGAACTTTGCTTTTGATGCTGGAGTTCTATAGTAGTAAGAACAGAGATGTGGAGAACAGACTTCTTTTGGACATACATTTAAAAATGAAGCTGAAATTCCAACAAAAATCCAGAATTGAAACCTCTAATTCGTAGTGAAACTATTTCACTATGAAATAAAGTTTGCCTTTATTTCATAGTGAAATAAATTTTCGCATCATTGCTGGCAAAGAAGACTCGTGGAGAAAATAGTACCTGTGTATTATATACACAATACTGACTTTTTGATTTAGTAGTTTTGCTAAAGCTGCCAGGAAAACTTGGGTTTTCTTTCAGATGTTTCTAATCCCTATAGAAACCTTTATTTAAGCTTTGACTTAAAAAATGATGAATTGTCTTCCATCTCTTCTCTTTGCTAGGATGAGGCAAGTGTTTTGAAAGAGCAGCTTCGGAAAGCTGAAGATCACATTCAGGCCAGCAAACAAGAAGCTGTTCTAATGTCAAAAGAGCTGAGTGATGCAGTAAATGTGCGGGATAAGACAATGGCAGATCTTCACAGTGCACGTCTGGAAAATGAAAAATTAAAAAAGCAACTTGATGAAGCTTTAGCTGAACTCATTAAAATCACAGCTTTGAAAAATGAACAGGTAAATTGTCAGATTTAGTATTGAAATGTATCTGTGTTTATAAAATCTTTACTGAAGCTTTACTGAAGATGGAGAATAAAATAGGTTTTTGAATGATTAGTGCAAATAACTATCAAATTCTCTTTCAGCATTCAATATACTACCTTAAATCAAGTGCATGTTAGCTGAGTTGGAAGTTTGGTCAGAAAGGAGGTTTCTGCTATTACTCACATCTACTTCTCCCCACATTATTTTCACAGAATAGTGCATTATTTATGTTATTTTGAATATTTTCCCTGTCTTAATTCTGTTAAGTGAGCCACCGTAGCATTGAAAATCCATTCAAATAAGAAAATGTACTGGTAGAAACTTGGGTAATTTTATATTGTTCTTTTCTTATTGATAGATTCTCTCTGAATTCTTACGAGTCCTTCCAATATTTGTGATCAAAGTTAATTTGCTTTAAGTACTTATAAGTATAAAAATATTAATGTAATGGAAACTGTTTTGAGCTTAGTCTTGGGTAAAAATATAGTGAACTAATACATATTTCATCATTTTGATGAAAGTTAAGTTTATCAATGATCTTCAGTGACTGCAACTGCATTGCATTTATTTGCCACTAGAATAACTGTAATGGTCTAACTGCTTGAAGAAAAATACAACCTGATCACAATTAAAATAATATAATATTAATTGTACTATTGTAAATAGTGTAATATTATAAAATATTGCAACACTCAAAAGCACTACTATATCTGCCAAAGAATTGCATGTTTTTTTCCCCAAGAGTTTGTTGTATACAATGTATTTTGAAATGCATTATGAAAGAAGTAGCAAGTCATCTGAATGCCTCTAGTTACCAGAAAGTATCTGAGCATGACCTGTGTGCAGCTGCCAGATGTGGTTTTTGTAGCTTTGCATCAGCTTTGTGGCTCAGTGGAACCACTCCCAGAGTTGTGGACTCTGCACTTGTGCTATGTGGCTGTACTTGTCTGTAGGATAGCTGGAATACCCCCTGGAAAGTGTTCAGACTTTTCCTAAGCATTCAGACTTCAGATGCACATAATGAGCTCATAAAATAAGAATCTCCTTTACCTGTCTCTGGTACTATACCAGTGCTTGTTTACATCCCTCAGTGTGTCCTGCTTGGAATGAAGTTCAGCACATATCCTGCCTCTCTCTGTGCTCTGCTGCTTGTGCTATTCCTTCCTTTCCCATAAAGAAAATAGGAGCTTCAGTACTTACATGGAGCATTATGCTTTTTTAATTGAAAAAAGACTTTTTGGGAAATAGTGGTATTTGAACAAAAAGGAGAACAGTTTCTGTATTTTTTTTTAAGGAAGCTTCAAATGCAGTGGAGCAGGAGCTACGCAGAGAAGTTGAAGATCTGAAGCTCCGTCTACAAATGGCTGCTGACCATTACAAGGAGAAATTCAAAGAATGTCAAAAACTTCAAAAACAAGTAAACAAGTTTACAGAACAGGCAGTAAGTCAAATGGGATAAATTGCACTCTACTTTATTGGTAACTTTTCAACAACAATTTAATTACCTTCTGTGAAAACTAATGCTTTTAAAAAGGATTAAAACATGTGGTAAGCAAAGACTTCACCATTTTCTTTCACAAACCTAAATTACTTCTATGATTCTTTTTGAGTAGTTGTCCAAACCAAGCATAGAATTTATAGCAGCTGGTGTAGAAGCCTAGTAGAGTTTGGATGAACCTATAAGCTTTATATTGTTCAAGGTAGAATTTTGAAACTGAAATTGGGGAAATCCATAATTACTGCCTCTATCCAGTACCACCACGAAAAAGCCTAACAAAAAACCCCAAGCCCACCAGTGGGGGAAATAGAGAACTTGAAGTAGGATTTAAATGCCACGTGGGGAAGAAGTCTCCACAGCACAGTATAGAGTTGTATTTCCTGTGTATTTCATAATCGTATCACTCTTCCAAGATCTGTTTAATAAATAAATGAATCTTTTTCAATAATAATACAAGTCTTAGGCCACCTAGTAACTGAACCTGTCAGCCAATTTCAAACAGATTTGAGAGAAGAGTTCTTCAGAATTTTGGAAAAATTAGAGTTTGAGAGGTACTTCAAACAGGGAAAAGGCCCATGCACAATGGCAAGATACGCAAATACGAATTCTTAAAAAAATCAGACTTAAGTTTTTCTCTTATCCACAGAACATTACATAAAAAAGTCATCTTCTCATCCAGAAGGTCAATGGTGAATGAAGTGTTGTATCAGAACATCTGTGGCTTTTCCTTAAATCTTCCTTATCTTTAGCAGTGTTGTTCATCTTGCAGCAAACACCAGGTTTTATTACTTTTGCTCCAGAAGTCCAGCAGACATTCCTGATACAGACTCTGTTTTTTTAATGTTGTATTATATTTAAGTTAATGAATTTAAGTGTAATGGATTCTCTAGAAAATGAGATTTTTGTAATAATTTGCTTAGAAATTACTCTTTCTACAGAAAAAGACTTTAATCAAGTAAAATTACAAAAATCATGGTCTGAAGCAATCTCAGTCTTAGTAGAATTAAATGTTTTTGTATATTTATTATTTCCTTCTGTTTAAATGAGCAATTTTGTCTAATTTTGGAGCAAATGATACATTTTGCAAGATACATTACTTTGTGCTTTGGTTTTCATTTAATCAAGTACCAAAACAAAATTTCTTTTCACCAAGAAAACTGCAGGGCATCAACAGAAACTGACAGATGCATCTAACATTGAGACAGCTACTGCCATCCTTACAGACAAAAAGTTATCTACATCTCCAGGTATCAACAGCTTAAATTTTGTCTGTCTTTATTAGCCTGAAAGTGTTGTCTATGTGAAGTAGTCGCTAACAGTACTTGTAGTATAAAGCAGGTGGACTTGTTCTGGACTTGTTTAATTAAAGCATTAATTAGACATGTGAAGATTGAGCTAAATATTTTGTATCTTACCAAATGGTAACATTCATAAATAAGTTCATGTATCAGTTTAGTTGCTATTTACTAATGTCTGTAGAACTGAACTCTTGAATTTCTGCTTCATGGTTGACAGAGATGGTTTTGACAAGCTAGGAAACAGTTTATTTAAAAAAAAACAACTTGTTCAAATTTTCAATATTAGTAATATAGCACAGTATTTTTGCAGTCATGTTATTATGACTATCCACTGTAACATTCTACTGTAAAATCAATCTGATTATGGGATGGCAAGGTCAAGTCTACTGACTATTGTAATGAATTATAGGAATAGTGATTTTTTTGAAAATGTTTGTAATTATTATGAACTATTAAGTTATTGCAAAAAATATTATCCTAAAACTTCAATATGTAATAGGTTAAAACTGAAGAAGAAAGCCTTCACTTTGAGGCTGGTGAGACATTGGAACAGGCTTCCCAAAGGAGTTATGAATGCCCCATCCCCTGGGGTGCTTAAGGCCAGGTTGGATGGGATTCTGAGCAGCCTGGTGTAGTGGAAGGTGTCCCTGCCCATGACAGGGAGATGGGAGCTAGAGGATCTTTAAGGTCCCTCCCAACCCAAACCATTCTGTGATTTTATTGTTCAGTTTAAATCGATACATGCCAAAAAATGCTGATCAGCTTTTTCTTCGTTATTTTATAACTGACAGGTTCTGGCTGTCTGTAAAGACCAAAGGTTGTAATCAGTTTCCACCTGCCTAAAATAAATTCAAGTGTTTCTTAAAACATACAGTCCCAGCAAGCTCAGCGATAGTGTGTGATGAAGTAGTTTACTGACCATGTTTTTATGTAAGAATAGAGTATTTAGAATGATAGCATACATATTCTGCTGTTTACTTAGTTTTCTTTCTTGAGAGAGTGTTACATATGTGTGTATTTATGTTGATCTCTCAGTGTGAGGGAACTGAACAGAGATGTGTCAGTATGATTGCTGATTGTACGTAGCACATAATGCTGATTATCTCTGTTTTTGATGCACTCTCAAATCTGGGCTGTCATCTCTCTTATACAAACTTCATGGAACAAAAAAATCAATGTTCTTGTTTCTTTCTTCAATGTTCACAGTTAGCCCCATTTCATCTGACATAGTTTCGGAATCCATGGTAAAGGAGCAAGTGCGTGAAATGAATAAAGAGATTGCTGAGAAAACAGAGAAGTATAAGAAATGCAAGCAAATGTTGGCAGTAAGTAAACAGCTGCTTTGGAATGCTGAACAAAAAGTAGCTGTAGGTGCTAAGTCTTAAAACCACAAGGCCTATCCAGCTGAGCTGCCTTCCTTGTTTGTGTGATACACAGTGATTATGGCGGAAATCTTAACATTAGGAAACACATTTTTGTTCAGTCAGCTCTTGACTATGTATGGTTTTAGAGGGTCCAGACAAGGAAAACCAAGATATCGTAAAACAAAAGTCCACATACTTAAGGGTATAAATACTTTCTATTCGCTCATTAAGTGTAATTGCCTTTATAAATTGAATACAGCAGCTTGTTGTAAGCCAGCTCATGTTTGGAACAAGTGTGGCAGTGTTGATCTGATACACTGTCCAAGGTAACTTTTCCCTATCTGCCTGTCATGGCTTTTCACACCCGAGTGGGTGCTGCCAACTCTCCTGGGCTCAGTCATACATAAAGGCATTTATTTGGTTGTCTCAACCAAACCTGGCACTTGATTTTCATTTAACCAGTTTGGATGTGTGTATGATAACGGAGTATTACATCAGTGACACGGGTGAAAAGTTGAGAACAGTTTAAGAAATTCTTTCTGAGTATTGTCTTGTCTGTCTTCATTTTGTTTCTTTTATTTATCACAAGGATGCTGTTCTATTTTAGTAAGTTTTCGGAGATGTAATAACTGTCCTGTAAATTCTGCTTAAGACCCTGTCTACAGACAGCCTGCATTGGCTTCTGCTGGCTGTTTATTCCATAGTGATTTTTGAAGAAAGCTTTTGCCTTTGACCTTCTGGATGAAAGATACTTAGGTTGTAAATTTACTGGGGAAACACTTTATATTGAAGTGAGGTACTTGAAAGAATAATCATGGTTAGCAGTATTAGGGGGAAAAGAAACTTGAAATGGTGAAACTCAAGAGGAATATCAGCTTGTTGAAAACTCAAGGAAAGAAATGCCTATTGAACATCATTTATGCAGTGTTCTGTGGTCCTGACCATTTCAGAGTCTTGAATCAGTCTTGTAGAAGCCATTTGTAAATGGTCTCATTTTAAAAGCATGGGGCTAACACAGGGACATTTTTGGGGGTGGGAGGGAAAATCTCTTAAGACTGTAAATATTTCATGCCATGGTGTAAACTACTTTAGGATGAGAAGATGAAATGCAGTGTTTATGCTGATGAATTAGCTAAACTGGAGCTGAAGTGGAAAGAACAGGTGAAAATCAACGAGAGTATAAAATTACAGCTGGCAGCAATGGAGGATCAGTATAAAGTAAGTCACAGATTTTGTTTATGACAGTGAATGGAACCTCTTCTTAACATGGCTGCTTATTTCTGATAGTTCAAGTAATGAAGAGCTTTAATAAGGAAAGCACACTAAATACATTTATGCTTTAAATACAAATTCTGCTCTTTAAGAAACAATACAATCTTGTAATGGTTCTTTTAAAGTAAGAGAGGTCTGCTAAGATCTACAACGAGCTGGCCATCAGTCTTTTAATACTGTGGATTTAGACAAATCCCTAAATGATGTATTCTTGTATTATGGGAAAAAAGGGCAAAGGATTTCTAATTTCCTGCTGCTTACTGCAACACTAACAGGAAGATTGATTGGTGTGTTTGTCTAAAATCTTCATATTCTATATTGGATTATCAGTGTAGTAGTATCTAATGCATTTTATCTGAACTCAGATGGGAGAGAGGAGTGATCCATTGTTTTTAAAATCATGCAACAATTTGATTTGGAGAACGTCAGCTATAGTATTGGTAGAGTGATGTAACACATTCACCAGGAAGTCAAGCATAATGGGCAGCTTTAGCTTACAAGGAGCCTTCATCTTTGAGGTTATGTGATAGTAATGCTTATGCTGAATTACCTTTTTAGGTCAATAGGGATGAGATAAGAGCAACAAATGTTCATGAGACCAGCTTTTCTGCTAGTTCCCAGTCTAATGGTGATAATGCAGTTGGCTCTATTGCCTATTTCTGCCCATTGTGATGAAAAATGATTAAACTGAACTGTGACTTTATTTGTTCTACTTGGAATCCTTTTTTATTAGTAATTGCAGAACTTTTTCTTTATAAAATGCCGAATTACTCTACAGTTTATTTCAGTACTCCATAGGCCATCTTTTTCTGACACTTTCCAAAGCTCTAATTTCAATTTTATATAATGCATGACTTTTTCCAGTTTGTTTTACTAATTAGCAGTGATCAGTTGCCATGCATAATTTAATGTGAAATAAGTTTAACTTTTCAACAGCAGGTGTAATAAATAATTGGTTACATGATTGAAAGCATTTTGACTGCAATTAAAAATTCTTATAATTCAGGAGGGTGCAGGTGGTAGAGAAAAAGTAAGCTTTTCTTCCCAGTTAGGTTATTTTGCTCTATTGACCTGAATTAGGAGAAGGAATTTCAGAATTGAAAAAAATTGACAAGCAGTTATGCTAAGCATTGAGCTGTTAGAAAAACAGGGAAAGAGGCAGTCTAAAGGAGCCAGAATACCAACAAAATATTCCTTTTTAGTGAAAGATTATTTAAATCATTTTGAAGCCAGGAAGAATTGTGTAATGTGTCAGTTGCACCTCCTTTCAAAGCACCCAATAGAGACACAAGGTAGATGTTAGTAAAACAGATTTAGTGTCTTTGAGGCAGGAGTAGCTTTTGGATCTCTCAAGTTCTGTGGTGGGACATATGAAATGCCAAGGGATTTCTTCAGAAATAATGAGATGAGGCTTGCAAACCTTCAGCTGTGTCTGGGCAGTGGTGCCCCTCCCGCCATTGGTGGTACTGATACCACTCCTTGTTTTTAGCATAGAATTTTGTCATTCCACAACTGTTCACTGAAAAGTGGCAAGAAAAGGCTGCTAGTGAGCTGCTGTTATCCAGCAGATAAAACTTGGTGAGAATTGTTGGGTTGGATTTACAGTAACACTGTGTGTTGCATGTAACTCTAGTAGACAAAACTGTTTTCATCCAAAAAATTGCCTTAATCAGGGAACTTTGTTTTCATGATGTAACATGCAGGGAAATAGTTTCCATTCACTAAAACAAGAATCTTAATCTTCTTTTCATATAGATTCAGCTGGCAGAAAAAGAGAGACGAATAAAGGAACTGGCATCACAGTTGGAACTCTTTACCAGTGAGAAGGTATTGTTACACATTCGGAAATATTAATGCTAATGTAGAAGTACCTCTGAGGTATTATATGGCAATTAATCAAAGCCAAATTTTATTGAAAAGTGAAAAAAGTCTTTATTACATTCAGATAGTATTGCATGGTATTGTGCAAAGTTGAGATTTTTCTTTGAAACTTTATTGCAAAGTTTACATTCCAGTATGGAGAGATACCAGGCATTTTAATACTGATAAACTGAAATAAAACTAAACTTTCAGATTAAGCTAGTTAATTTTTTGTAATGTTCTAGATTGTCAAGTAGTTGATATTTAATTTATCTTTTTAATCCAAGGATATAATTTTTAATATCTCTCCCATATTTTTCTAGTTCAAAATAAATCAAAGTTTGAGTTTTGGTGTGGCTAGTTTAGGTGGAGGAAGTAATTTTAAACACCACACATAAGGGCAGCAGCTGTAATAATAATAATAATATTGTATGAAACTTATAAAAGCATGGAATTTTGTCTACCGAATTTAGAGATATTTACATTACAAAGAAGAATCAAAGTGCCTTGCTAGACTGGACCCATGATTTAAAAGGTTAAGCATGGGATAGTAGTAAACAGCATTTCAATTTTTACTCATTATCATTGTTTGTTTATAAATGTCACCAAGCATAGCTTTCTAAAAATGTTCATCTGCTGTCTCTTCAAATCTATGAAATTCCCTTGTTTCTGTTTTGTTTACATACTTAGATAGCCTTTGATTTTTATTTTTTTTAATCAGTCTCTGCCCTAGCTCTCCTAACTTCTGGAGAAGGTCTTTTGCACCACCTTTTTACAGTCATGTTGATCTACATTCTATTTTAATTGGATGTAATTCTAAAATTTAAGTACTAGTGCTACTGCCTCTCATTTTATACTGCTTCTGTATTGCAGAAGAAATTGGTTTTAAAAAGGAGACTCTTGATTTCATTGCTAATTAATTGTTCATGCTTTTTATTGAGTAAAGATGAATTACTTAGATTTTACGCACTCACTAAAACGTGCAATCCTTACCTGTCTTAATCATATATTCCTTTTAGTTTATAGATGTAATGTAACACTGACATAGGTTATATTGTATCTAGAGGAGAGATGCCATCCATTCCATGAGGTCTTTTTGAATTTGAGTAGTGTTTTGTTTTCACAGTAGCTATTGGTACTTGATATTTGCATTTTCTGTTTAAGAGGTTGATCTGAAGTTCACCTGTTTGCAAGGAAAAAAAAAATTAAATCGTTCCTTTTTTTAAACATACTTTTAAGTCTTATGGAGTTGAACTGGTAATTGAAGCTTTGGTTTTAAGTTTCAATTTCAAGTCTTTTGGGGAAAAGACACACTTCAGTCTTTGTGGGTTTTATTAGCATCACATCAGCAAATATTAAACGTGAATCCAGAGAACCCAGAAAAAATTACTAATCAGAAAGAACATTACTGGAAAGCATGTCTCCCTTAACAGTCCCTATTTTTTAATTATTGTTTTCATATTTATAGCTCAATTTTTTACTTGGTTCTGAATTTAAATGGCATATTCCTTTTGATATTCATGGCATAATGTTCCCTATCCCTTAACTTTGTTGAATGGAAGGATGAGAAAGATTTTTATTGGGATAAATTACAGCTGATGCATTGACCACATTGAAGTCACTTTAATTAGTATCTTTGAAGACCTATACTGTCTTAGCATTCTGGTGATTTTTAAGTTATAAAACCCCTTTATAGTTTGTAATCATATGGATGGTTTACGTGCAGGAATCTAGAATTTTAAGTATATAAATTTTTGGAGGAGTTCTATTCAATCATTTCTAAAAGAATGATCTGATACTAATATTGCTGTTAAATATCAGAAGGGACCCAGTGCAATCTATTTAATAGTTCACAAAATGTCTGCCACTCATGAATTCATATGGAATTATGTCAAGTGTGTGCAAAGATGTGTTCCAAGTACTAAAATGCTACATTTTTGAATGGTGTGGTATGATATGAAAAAAAGAACTGTTTTCTTTTTAACTGTAACTTCTAAAAACTTTTCTCACTGCATATGTTCTTTAATTGTTATTGTTAATCTACTCATTTTTGCTGATTTAGCTAATTTTTCTTCATCCTAAAGAAGGGATGCAGACACTGAAAAACATGGCAATTCTGTTTATGTAATTAGAATTGACAACAAACCAAGAAAAAATAATATCTCTTTAAAATATCTTCTTTGTATTTTCTTCTCTTCATTGACTGTTTCTGGTATTTGTAGTATACTTGTATGGTATAAGACCAAAATGAAAATGTAGTAGGAAGGTTAGCAGATTTTTTCTTTTAAAAACATACTTCATGAACATTTCATATTTTTCTAGTGCTCCATGGGTTAACTGCATTTTGAACTTTGCATTATTTAGGAACTTGGCAGGACAGCAGGAAATCAAGCTGGAAGGATGATGGAAGGACAGACTTCACAGCAGCCATTACATTTCCGCAACCCATATTCAGAGGAAAATGGACCCGTTCCTGCAGTGCCAAGTAGACTACCAGTATTGCAATATGGAAACCCTTATGCAATTCAGGAAAGAAGAGGTAAATAAATTTCATACCCCCAATATAAATTCTGCCTTGCTGTTTCCAAAGCAATGCCTCATTTAATGCAGGTTAAGTACCAACAGTATTCAGGTTGGTTTACAGAACCTTTTCTGACTGACGAACACTAAATGTAAATGGCCTTTATTTTGTCTTGGGAATCAGCAAGATAAACAAGTTTTAAACACCTTTGGAAGAAGCTGATTCTCTCCTATTGTTTTATATTATCTAAACCAAAAATGTGTTTAACTCTTGATTTTTAAAGGTAAGGTAGCACATCTGTAATCTCAAAATACAGTCTACTGAACAAAGATGTCCTAATTAATTTTTCTTCAGATGGAGCAGATGGTGCTTTTAATCCTGATGAGATCCAAAGACCACCTGTTAGAAGTTCCTTCTGGGAGCTAGAAGATGATGTTGTGTGTAGCCAGCCTTCACGCAATCTCAGTCGGCCTGATGGTTTAGAAGATCCTGAGGATAGCAATGCAAGTTACCTTTTTTGTCATTTATTTCCCTTGATACATTTACTGATGAATTACCAAGAGTTTCACATAGGTTTTCCATATCTGATAAGCCTGATTTATTATTATGTAAATTTGGAATTAGATTTTCTTTTCCCTGAATAATATTTTTACTTGCTGTGAAGGAGAAAGCTCTAGTCATGATAATATACTTGTTCCCCTAATCTCTTGAGTTACTGACAGCTTGTTCTGGTATTAGGGCAGTAGCTTCTTAATCTTTTTAAGTACTAAAGTAAAGAAAATCAATCTCAACTCATGATTTTTTTTCTCCTGTGTGGTAGAATGAGACCTCAAAATGTAGGCACATCTCACTCATTTTATAATAGGAATATAGGAACTAAAGTGGAACAGAACAAATAAAAAAGTAAAGGATTCAAATACCAGTATTTTCAGTTAATACTGACTGTAAATTGGTATCCATAATGTATCCAACTAGATACATTATTCTCATCTGTTAATCTTTTGTTCTTTCTTTTACAAATCTGCATTTATTAATTTCCATTTTGAATACTTTTTACTATGACATGTATAAAGAGTTTAATTGACTGTTGCCTGAAGCTGATTAAACTGAAAGAGATATATATGTACTGATTTTTTTTTTTTTTAGGGCTTTGTATGTTTTGAGTTTCTGGTTAGCTTTTCTTTTTAGTACAGTTAATTTGCACATTCTGGTATAAAAAATTGGCTTCTCTAATAAATTGGACTGTATGTCTTCATTTGAACAGGAACAGACCTATTACTCTTTGTTATTCCAAGTACTCTTGCACCTTCAGAAATATTAAACAAGAAATACCCTTCTGCAAAATATTGTGCTCTTTGCAAGTACAGTGGTATCATGACCTGTTTCTCATTTAGTCTAGTTTGCCACATTTAATTGCTATTAACCTTTGCAGAAACTGATCAGTGTTCAGACAGGCATGATTTTAGCCCTGGTGCTCAGCACCTATAATGGAGAAAAATGTATTTCCCTCTCCTACCTTTTGCTCCCAATGTCCATTACTGTGAATAATTAGAGAAACTGTCAGAGCTTTTGCAGCCTGTTCAAGATCTCAAATGTGAGCTTAATGCTGTCCCCACCTTTACTTCACATTTTGCATATTTAATCTGATCATTCTTGACGTAGCTATTACATCTGACAAGCTCTTCTCTTCTTTAGTCATCTGCTGCAGTTTAATTAGCAGGGTGTTCTCTCTGATCTATGTGCTTTGCCCTCTTGCAAACCCAAGAGAAACAGTGCTAGAGTCTTGTGCTCGTTTGCAGACACAGCTTGGATTTTTGTAATGAGGTGGAATATAACAGACTTAAATAAAATTCAGCTTGAGGAAAGGTGCCTTTAAATCAAATAACTTGTATCTTTATTTTTTATTTGCAATTGAGAATCAGTTGCTTGTTCCTCACCCACATAGACTGTATGTATATTGTAGAAATTAATATGGAAATGAGAAGCTGCAGGAATCTTTCTAGGGAGACATAGCAGTATGCCAAAGATAAAACAGTTCTGAGGCAGGATATAAATAAATAACCAGGAAAAACTTCCACATATGTAGGTGATTCATTATAAAGAAGAGTCTGTCACTTGTACAGAAGAAACAGCAAATATAAAATGATAGATATGAGGAGATTACCAACTCCTGGACTGCTTTTCAAAATAAGGTGTTTAACATGTAGTTCTCTGCATTTTTTCAACCAGCAGGATGTAGAGCCTTTTTCTGGAGGAGGATTCCCTCCCAGAAGGGAAGGACTGGGAGGTTTGCTGCTTTGTTTACAACACTACCATTGTATGGACTTCTGCTGTCCTCTGTCCACATTCCTATTACTATTATATTAGTTTGAGTAAGGGTGTTGTAGTCACTGCCATGGCTTAAAGAGCTGTTATCTTAGATAAATAAAGTAGACATGTTCACCATCATAGGTGAACCACTACCAAAACAGCTGTGAAGAGGTGGAGGTGACTACAATAACCTTAATTTCTGAAGCTAATATAACACAAGATATTCAAATGCCTCAGAATTTTTGTGCTGTTGTGTTCTAATTTGATTTCTCCCAAAACTTCGTTTCTTAGAAATGGGCACTTCCATGTCATTGGTTGTCATAAAACCTCTTCATTTTTGTATGACTGGGAAGACTTTCCAGGATTCTTGCAGCTTTGATTTTTGGAACTCATAGGCCAATTAAACTGTGATTTCTGAGAGCAATAAACTGGTCTGTGTTAATAGTATCAGCTGAACATGTGCATAGTGGTGATTTTGTGTGGAGTGGCAGACTTGCCACAAGCTCCTGCTGGCATCTACTCAACACTAACTTCCCATTTGCTCATGATACTGTTATTGACCAACATGGAATTACTGGGAGCAAAGAATTCCTAGCAGTAAGGGAGAGATCCATAAACAAATATTTATATATATATAGATAATGCTAAAGTATGAGTTTTAGAAATGTAGTCCTGGGTCCAGTTGTCAGCAAGCCCAGAATAACTATCCTGAGGCTATTAAACAATGTTATATTCACAGTAAATTAGTGGGGGTTGAAGAATCTAACTCTTGGCAACTGAGTACCAGGTCAGGATATTTTTTCAGGTAACTCCAAAATGGCCTTTCTTCTAGCAAAAACCCCTAAAAGGCATTATTAGCCCGATCTTACCCTGGCAGCCAATTATTATCTTTTGCATAGGGAGGGCATGAAAGGAGCAGTTGGTATCCAGGTGCCTCTTGGGACAGCAGGCTGCTTGCAGAGAGTTTGAGAGGCTTAGAGGAGTGAGTTTGATTTCACTCCCACAGCAGAGCTGAATCACAGAAATAAAATGTGCCCTTCTTCCCAGCGTACCTGCACTGCATGTCAGCTCTGTGTCTCTTCATGTGTTGTTTAAGGCCTTGGATGGGCATTGGTCCCTTACTTCTGCAGGTTGAAATGATCTGTAGTGCTTGGGGATGTGGTTTTGGACTGTGTCACACAGCCTTCTAATTTCTGTTTGGCAATTCTGGAACTGCTTACAGTTGTAATTATGAAAGCAGAATTGGTTGGTTTTGGTAAAACTAATCGGGTTGCATGCACTTCTGACAGTTTCATGTCTGGCTTTCCCTTCCCCTAAGGGCAAATCTCCTTTTTTTACCATGCTTTAGTGTGTAATTCTGTACTTATTTTTATGATTCACTTAATCTGTGGAACTCATTGTGGCAGTTAAAAAAGTGAGAGGTACAGTCCTGTGATAATAGTCAAGTCATGATGTTAAAGACATTCTTCATAATTCATTTGCCTAATTATTCAGACTTCTGAGTTCAGGGGGCCTGGCACTTGTTCTGCTGCAGGACCATGATGCCAGCCTGTGGGTCCCTGGCACCAGTCTTTTTCCTAAGGACCTGAGGCTGTGTACCCACTGTGTTACATCACTGCAGGGCACAGTAGAGCTCTTGGACTAACAGTGTACAGCCGTGTCCACGTACCTGATTATCAGGCTGGACTGCAGGAAAGGTGGCTTTGGATCTACATAAAGGGCAGATTAAATTGTTTCTTTCTCAAAATATGGAGAGTGAGCTTTCATCAAAACAGCTTGGATAACTCAACCTTGTGGTGTCAAAGTAAGCTGATGCCTTTGCTGAACATACAGCATATGCAAGAGGCATTGAGGCACTGAGGCCTGGTGTCCCAGCAGGTGTCATACTCTCTTCAAAAACCACCTCATTTTGTCTTTTGAGCTGTCAGGAATGGTTCTTTTTCCCAGGGGAGAGTGATGGGTGTTTAAATGCTAGGTTGAAAAGCACATCTAACCTTTTTTATAAGAATGAAGAATGGATTGCTGGGTGATTCTGGACACTAAGTGGCTGTGAACCAAGATGAGAACCATGTGACCCATGATGATCCTCCCCCCATAAAGTGCTCTGTTTTACATGGAACACTTAGGAGTTCTGTCCATCAGAAATGACAGAAATAGGTGTTGGAGCTCAATACTATGACACCTTCTTGGTTTTCCAGAGGTTCTGAGTTAGCCCAGGGAGCTGCATGAGGATTTTTAGTTCTTGGTGACTGTGAAGTGTTTACCATAAATTGAAATTAGAATAGCTGGGAAGTGCTCTCAGACTAAGATAAAGACCACGCTGTGGTTACACAGTAATCTCTGTAACATCTCTGTGAGGGCAGCTCAACACAGAGACATTTGCATTTTTCTTGTGTGGGTTAGGCATCCCAAAAGGTTAAGAACTGATCCCTTTGACTTGGCCAAGAGGAAAAGACACAGACATTCCATATTGTAACAGGATTATATCAGTATGTACTTAGTATTGACATTCTTGTACAGGGCCTGGGTCAGAAGCTGCTGTAAGGAACACACAGTATGAATGTCACAATCAAGGGAACTGGGCCACGAGAAAGCTGTAGCCTTGGGACATTCCAGAGGCTTTTACCTGTGCTAGCCTTCTGTTGAAGAGAGTTCTTGCAGGGCAGCTGTGTAGAACAGTGCAGGTGTGCCTGTGCAGAGGAAAGCATCGTCCTCTTTTTCAGATGTTTCTCAAAAAGGAACAAGGAGGAATGTTATATTTGTATGTGGTAGGGTACCACACTTGCCAGAAGCTGACAGAGAGGGCAAAAGCTGTAAACAATTTTATCTTACCAAGGGACCAGCAGTAAGCCAAATGCCTTTAAAATAAAAGGGGAGGAGGGGGAAAGGGGTTATACTGAAGAAATGAACTAAGACTTAAGTGTTAATTTGGCCAGTGTTTGTAGTGGAATTCTTTTAGTGGTGGAAGATGCACATTAATTTTCTTGGTTAAGTCCTGGTGTGCTTCAGTCTGGTAATCAGAAAACTTGTGTTTTTGTACAACCTGTAGCATTGTAGCATAAGTGTACTTTAAATGAAATAGTTTTCCTTTCTTCATACATCTTACTTGCCTCCTTCGTGACAAAAGGAACAACTGATGCTTTAAAACTCATGCGCCCTTTTCACTGCAGGTGCAAAACAAACAGACTGTAAGATGATGCTTGTTGCCAGCATCTTGTCATAACAGGCCCCACTGGCTGCTTAATGGAAATGTTAAATGGTTGAAACTGAACAGGTGTTGTCAGAAGAATATTGAGGAAATTTTCCCATCATTCCTGTGTCCATTAACCCTTCATAAGGGAAAAGTACATTAGCCTAAAACTGAAATATGTTTGCCTGTGAGTTATCTGTAAAAAACACAGCATGTACGCTGTTACATGTGCTTCTTTGCACATCCTTTTTTGTAGATCAGCTGAATAATTCCTAGCCCTTGCTTTTAAGGTGTCTTTGAGATAAACGGAAAATGAGGTAGGAGTTGAAGTTCCAAAAATCTTGGAATGTACCTGTATTTCCACCTTGAAATGACTCCGTTTTGTGCTCTATTATCGAATTGCAGAATAGAGCCAAGATGAACAAAAGTAAAACTTGTGCTGCAGAAATTACAGCACGAAGGTAAATTTCATTTGGGTTTGTGTTTGATAACAAAAATGCGTATTGAGGAGAAAAAGGTTAATCTTTACAATACTTTCTCTTTTCAATAGGATGATGACAACACTGTACCTTCTGCTCCTGATCCTCCAAGCCTTCTCTTGCGTGAGCGGGGCACAGGCTTCTGCTTTGATTCCAGGTAGATCTTATCTTTTATTGGTCTTTAAGGGCATGGGGAGGTTTCTATAGAGCTGCTGAAGGGTGGAGCTGGAGGTGAAAAGCTACTGAGCATTTTCAATAAATGTTTGGTTTACAATTAACTAGCAGAGAATATGCCGTGAGACTGGGCAGGCTGTTCATGCTATACCTTTGATGGAATTTGGACAATTTTTTTAGTAAATGAATGAATAACTTTTGTTTTTTCCCCTCTCTTGCCAACTTAATTGTGAACCTAAGTTTAGAGCTTTTATAAAGTGTTATGTTTGCTAAGAGCAAGCATTTATGAGCAGAGAGAGTGGTTTCCCATGAAACTGTTTGGCCATTAAGGCATTCAGTAGATTTGTATTCAGTGGTAGATGAAGTAAGGTCAAAATTATGTTGCTTTTAAAATGCCAGGTTATTTTGGAATTTGCGTGTAAAACTGCTCTTGACTGTATTGAGTGCTTTTGGCAAAACGTTTAAATGAACGGGATGATACCTGGATACAAAGTTCACTCAGATTTAAGTTGGTAGTAAAGTTCTGAATGCCAGTGGCAGCAGGATCCTCCTGCTTTTAGTTTGCATTAACAGAATAAATAGAAATAAACCATCTCCTTTCTTCTTTCTCTCCGCCTCCTCGTGAAGTTTTGATGTGCACAAGAAGTGCCCTCTCTGTGATGTGATGTTTCCCCCCAACTATGACCAGAGCAAGTTTGAGGAGCACGTTGAGAGCCACTGGAAGGTTTGTCCCATGTGCAGCGAGCAGTTCCCGCCCGACTACGACCAGCAAGGCTTCGAGAGGCACGTGCAGACACACTTTGATCAGAACGTATTAAATTTTGATTAAATACTTTGTTTTGCAGTGTAGCTTACAACCCCACCACTTTGAGTAGTCCACCTCCAAAACAAAAGCAGTGCAGCTTTCTGTAACAGCGCAAACTTCTGATTAAAAGCTCATGAAAAGCTCATGTACTCTAATGGGAGCCGTGGCTGTAAGCTGCTATGGGGTTATCTTCTCTCTCTGCCTAACACTGTACTAAGGAGACCCACAACTCCCCACCTTGTTGTGTTTGTAGCTATTTATTCCCCTACTTAGTGGAATTTCTTCCCCTACTTAGTGGAATGCCTAAGGACACAGGAATGACTGAGCCTCAGAAAAAATGAGACCGGCTTCATGGTGTTCTTCAGCTACATTAAAAAAAGATCACCACAACACCTGTGGTTTCTCTTAACCCTGATAACTGAGGCACAATTAAAAATGTAAGAAGCAGATGTTTCTCCTCGCAAATCCACGTAGTTTTTCTCTGAGTAACACTTAAATTGGAAAGTTACATTATTTACCCTATGAAAATCTAGTTTTCTAGTACATTTCTGAGATGTAGATGCATGTACTGTGAGATTCCAGGCTTGCAACAAGAGGAATGGTAAATACTTCAGTTTCACATGCAGAATGTTTGCCTTAAGGGATAACATTAAAGGAGGTTAACTTATACTTTAAGGCAGCGATTTTGAGTTGAAAGAGACTGCTGTGCTTAAATGCCTAAAAGTACGTGTTTAAAAAAGTCATTGCCATTATGTTGCAGTTTTATTCAGTAGAAAATATTGTTCTGTTTTCACAACAGTGGATTGTGTTCCTTCTGGCTTTTAAAACCTTTTGCGTTTTAACTTTATGTATTTCTTTCCAATAAGTAAAAACACGTGTGTATATCTAAACATTTTATATTTACTTTAACTGTATTAAGTAAATTTGCTTCCCACTTGCTGTACAGTAGTCTTGTTACATTAAAAGCATAATTATTCATTGAGTCAGTGGTCTATTTTTCCTGTTGCTCATTTTGAAATTAAACAGACTTGACTTAGGAGTAAATGATGACTCAGCATTCTGTGACAAAGGGTTGCTCCTCACATCTGTTTATGTCCTTTCTTTGAGAGGGAGACTCTGGGATTAAGGCTTAGAGTAGCTTCTGTTGACTGCAGTTCTCTCCTGAACATGTGCAATATCCAGTTAATGCAGGAGTTAAGTAAAAACTGCATGACGTGGATGAATTGCAGTGTCTGGGCAGCAGCAACTCATCACTGCTCACGTGCCATTTGCAATCTGAAGATTTTTGTAACTGGGAGCTTCATATCAAGATGTAAAACATGGATTTTTTTCCTTACTGTAACTCAACAGGAGATGAAAACAGAACAGGCTCCAAGAGTATGATGATACCAAAGTAAAATAAACAAATAGAAGATTATACACAGCCCAAGAACTTAACTCTAGGTTAGGAATGAGAGAAGAGCAGTCTTTTTAGGTCAGAGGCAGTTTATTTTAAATGTGATTTGATTTACATTTATAAGCAGCTTTCCTGACAGGAATCTTTAAGTTGCCTTCAGTTCTAAAACAAACCTCTGTCACTTTCAAACTTAAAGTACTTTGTCCCCAACAAAACATATGAAAATATAATTTAAAGCACACTTTTCACAGACACAGTACAATACATTCACTATACACAGTATAACAAAATAGTCCCATCTTTACCTGTTTAATAATACTGTCACAATGAATAGGTAAATAGAAACTGGAATTTCAGTTTTATAATTGAAAGGAATTTACATGCAACAATGACGTTTTACAACTGTTTAGCTGTTGAACGAACTCACCCAGCCTGTAGTTCTTGCACTAGGAGCAGAGCCAAAACGTGTTTGTTGGCCAGATCTGTTGCCAAAGCTGCAGAAGGTGGGAAGTGGCCACTTGGGGCCTTGTTTGTACCAGTAACTCTCATGTCTGGATCATCCTTTAAACCTGGCTGTCATGGTCACCTCTCTGGCATCTGAGAGAGGGATGTTTCACTTTGGCTGTTCTAAACACTCACTCATTAGGATGATTCTTACATGTTTTAATGAGATTTTTACTCTGCTGGAGAAAAGGGAATTGTCATCCTTAACAAAGTTTTCCTTTAAAGCTTTGGAAAAAAAATAAGGGAAAGCTCATTCCTCCTTTATGTGAGCTTTCTTTTGCACTTAAAAGAACAGGAACCAAGCCAAGGCGATGACTGTGTTAACACTGGGAGTTCCTCCTGCACCCTTGCCAGGCAAAGGAGTGTTCAGGCTAGGGCTGGTGGAGGGTGCCCACCTCTGCTCCCGGCCAGCTGAACTCCAGGAATAGCACTTGTGAGAAGAATGCTCAAGGCAGGATGGCAAGCAACAAATGTTCAGGTATGGTCCAGACACGAAGTGCTCTCATGTTGGTTTTTAAGTCAGTCTCTGACCACCTGCTGCAAGAAGCACTTAATCTTCAATAAGGCTCAAATGTCATATTTCAGCAAAATTAATTGTAAAGCTAAACAGACACTTCCAAATGGAATGCGGTGACCTACAATGAGAAGCAAAAAATGCACAAAGAAAATCTCAAAACACAATGAACGTGAGGGAGAGGCATTAGAACTCCCTTAGCACAACTAACGGACCTCCTTAAACCGTGCGCTGAATTTCTCGTTTTTATTTGCAACCACAGCACATGCTCGTACAGTAGTTGCAAGAATTGGCAACACATAAAACATTAAATCTGTTGGCAATAGAGAACTACAAAGTGCTTCAAAACTTCATCTGAGATGAAGATAATTGTTTCTCACACACACATAAATTTGCACTTAAGTATTTCCAAGTGTCTTTCAAACAGATAGTTCAGGGGTAAATATTTAGTTGGACTGGGATATTGGTCCTCAAAAGTTTGATGGGCATGAACATAATATGACATCTTGTACAGAGAAAAAAATGCAATTGCTAACACTAAAGTGATTGTTTACTAGTTCAAATGGCAAGGTTTTCAGCATTTCAAGAGGGAGGAAAAAAAAAAAAGATTTGCAAGATAATATAAAATACAGCAAGCACACCTTTTTATGTATGTTATTTAAGTATGAAAATATTTTTAGCATATTATGTTAAACATTCTTTCTTATTTATATTTCCATTACCTAAAAGACTTGCTACTCCACTGATAACTCCGTTATGTAAGGCATGTTAACTATAGTTTGACGAGGGCGGTACTGTTTTGGTTTTGCACACACATTGACAGATGCATCGAAAGTCTTCATCACGTTACAATCTTGAAAGGATGTCAGTGCCAAGCTCTCCTCCTCGCGCTCCTGTCCCACACAACTAAATACGCAACGTCCCCCTAGTTCTTTTTTTTTTTTGTTTGTTTGTTTTTGGAGAAAAATGTTCTGAAGAACCTATAGCTTTTATAGCACCTTATCTCAAAGTAATGAAAATGGGTAAGATGATAACATGTGCAAATGTACAAAATCATTAACTCTACAAAGATAACATCATTCCAAAATTACAGAAAATTTTAAAGCATGCATTTAATTTTTTTAAAGGGTTGCTGAGTGCTTCCCCTGAAAAAGGTGGCTGTTCTCAAAATCAGCAACTGCTGGTGAGGATTTCTTGGCACATTTGTGACCAGCATGTTATTGCTGCATCTTCCTGATGATCTCAGCAGACACGGGGGGATGGAAATTGATTGTGTGGTGCCGCAGGCCCTGAGCTGTCTTGTAACTCTTTCCACAGCGACATTTGAATGGTTTGCGTACGCGGATCTGTGTTCTGTGGCCGTTCTTGGCGTGGTACTTGATACCGTTCACATTCTGTGGGGGAGAAGGGAAAAGGTCAGTGCTCAGGTGGGCTGGCACGGGCTCTGCTTCCAGTTAAAACCTGGAAATGGATCAATGCTATGAGCAAAATCCTATAAACTGCCAGGAGCTCCCGCCAGGTATTACACATGGGCTGCGCTCCCAAGGTATCAGGTGGGACAAGGACAATAATTTGTGTGCTTCTCAAAACTCACCTACCTGGCCAATCCTGATTTTTATCTCCCAAGAAACATCGCTTCCCAAAAGAATACCATTTAAGGGACTCACACATGGTTGCTCTTTGCGTCTTAACATCTTTTTCATATAGCACTGACAGATCTTATTCAGAGGTTCATTTCCAAGCAAACAAAGAATTGGCATGAAGACTCGGGTCACACCTCTTTAAAGAGCTGAGACTCCCCCATGGTGGGTCTGTTCTGTTTTGTGTCATTGTTTCTAGATACGTCTTGAAGGCCCAGCAAATTCTGATCGTTTACACATTGCCTCCAAAGAAATAACTGCAGGGAATGCTTAACTCAAAAAAGTTACACAGGACACTTAGAAAATAATCCAGAGAAGCTGTCTTCAAAATAGCTATTGTTTGGGAATGCTCCACAGCTAAAACTGGAGAGCTGATCCTCACTAGTGCAAAACACAGCAACACAACACACACCCAGTTACACTGGCAAGGGCAGGAACAGGCCACACTTCTGCCACGTCAACTGAAAACCTTACAAAGCATAAAGTATTTCCTCTTTGTTTTCACATATTTCTGGCAAAAATAGAAGAAGCTGTTATGATATGGTTCTGTGAAGCATACTGGAGTCTCTTATCTGCTCCCACTAAAAGAGCTTGGATTTTTGGATGAATAAGCAAAAGCATTCTGTCTTTCATTTGAGCTTCTCCTAGGATGAAACTGAAGAATATAGCATTTGTGACAAAAGAGACAGTTCCAAGGCTCTCCTGAGTTTTCTCTAAAGATTCCAGATATGTATCTCAGTATTTTTTTAAAGATTAAAAAGAAGAAAAAAAAAAAAAAAGAAAAAGTGAAAATCAACTATATTGATATTAAACAACTATATGACTATTAACCCACTAAATTAGGGAATTTGTCTTTCCTGAACCACTGCCTGGTGTTACACATAACAAAGTCCCCATGGCTCTTTAAACAACACGTTTTATCAATGTGCAGCTTACAGTAAGTGGAAGCTCCAGCTTGGAAATCACAGAAGAACAGTCTCAAATATCCACCCCGGAAAAGAGGTGCAACACTGCAAGCAACTGCTCCGCCTGCAGGTTCATTCTCTTCTTCTCCACAGCATCCAGGCAGTGAATCCTCACCTGAAGTTGCAAATCCAGCCTCTGAATTGTCCTTTACACTCTTTACAAATGCTGGCCAACCCCTGCACAGCTGTCTCCCGAGATGTGGGAGCTGAGAATCCCCCATCTCCAGCACCAAGCAGACACAGGAGCACGAGCCATCAGGGCAGGGTTTGTCCGGGTGCAGAGCACTCAGAGGAGGCAGAAAGCTGTAGCACCACAACTCTGAGAGCACATCAAAGCTACACATCAGCCTCAAGAGCAGTCAAGTGAATTCCCTGCAAGTAATCTGAGATCCTGGGGCAGCTTTTGGATCATCTCACACATAGTTTCAACCTCTAGCACTCACAGGGCCATTGGGGTGAGTGGGCCAGGATTGTCGCAGGGTTGCAGGAGGACTTCATAAGGCATCTGTCATCAATTTTTTTTCTTTAAGGACCTGTGCCTTCAATAGAAGAGAAAATCTGGGGATGACCCTCTAAACTTTTGCTACTGCAGTGAAATTTTTAAAACAAGTCCTATTACCTACCATAACATTATTTTCCCAACAAAAACCCGTTCCTGTTTAAACTTCTAATTTTTCTAAGAAATCCCTTCTGGTTACCTTTGAGCTACTCTCAATGGCTACAGATGCTGTAAATCTGCATTCACAAATACCCTCACTATCCCATGCCAATCACTCTTCTCCTGATCCAGATTTTTTAACGATCCATCAGCTCCAGTACACCCTATTCTTTGGTGAAGGGGGAGAAGGTATTTTCAGGCAAAAAAATTTAAGGAGATGCTAAAGCAGAAACCTGAGGGGATGAATTGGGCCATAGAAGGTTTGAAAAACAGCAACCCTACAGCACACAAGAAGCTTGTGTAACGTGAAATTTGACCTGCACTTCTGTCTAAAAGGAAACTGTTGTTAGAATTACAGTGACTCTTCGGCACTTTTTCCACTGCTGCAATGTAAACACTTTGTTGTACGTCTGGGCTGAGTTTGCTGAGGTACAGCAAAAGCCACGGCCAAACTCGTACATCACTTTTATTGCTCTGGTTACTTAGGTTGCTCACTATTTACTCTCACAGATGATTGAGGAAGAAGATGGCCATAGCAAAGGGCACTCTAAAAATCTTGAACAGGAGGGAACAATTATTAACCCGGGACCAGATCAGGAGGCGATAGAGAAGTTTAGACTGGCAAGGACACAAAGGCTCTTGTTGGGCAGGGCCCCTTTTGCACGGCAGGACTCACAAAGGTACTGCACTGCAGAGAACTTGCCAGCCCCACTTCAAGTAGGAAGAGACATCTCAAAAGGATGATTTGAGAGATTTCTTGTTTCAGCTTTGGACATTCATACATGTTTTTGTGTTCTTGGCTCTTCATCCCAAACTCAGTGGGGCCAGTTCCTCTGTTTGACTTGCAAGCTCTGGCTTGCTCCTTTCTTTCAAGTACATTCTCTTGTTTCCCTCTCACGTCAATATTCTCCTTCCTCTCTGAGTTTCACCACTTGTAGGTCAGCCCTGCTGGGGGATTGTGCCACCTGACAGGACCCTCATCATCCTTTCACCTGCCACACAGACAAACCCAGTGCCTCAGCAGCCTTGGAAGGCATCGCTTCTCCTCTTGCCCAAGGCCAAGAAAAGTCGTGAATATAAGCTACATTCTGTATGCACTGATATATATTCTTCTTTTTATTACTAATTTTGCACAAACTAGAAAATTTAGGACAAATATTTTAGGGTTTTCTCTATACTAGTATATATGCACATTATTTATGGGATTTGTTGTATCTACTATGTCTCAAACTTCATTTGCTCTTTGGATGTTGCCTGAGTAAGTTTATCTACATCTTAAACACATTTTCAAAGTCCTCCAGAACTAGAGACCATTCAGGGGTATTGAATAAAAGGAAAACTAATCAACACCTTCATAAATCCAATAGGTAGCTCCTACAAGGCAGTATGTTGCAGAGCATATTAACTACTCAATATCCATACACTTCTGGAAAGGGCATCTCAATGTGGATGTGAATCCAAAGTCTGGTGAGGAATCTCAAAGTCAGAAGAATCTGAAACAAGGATTATACCTTTGGGTTCCTTGGAATCACACAGATGATTTTCTAAAAATCAAATTTCAGGCATCAAAGATGAATCACAGGAAGAAAAATATATCCATAAATGGAAACTATAAGGTAATTATAACTTCTTCTCTACCGCAATAAGCATAATTAGAGAAGAAAGCAAGCTTCAGAAATTAGTTCAAGGACTTGTATTTAAACCATCTAGAAATCAGTGTACTTCAGGTTTATTTAGATGTTTCGACTATCCCACATGTAAGCTAAAGAAAAATATTTCTCCCAGGACCTGTGGCTTCTCAGGAAAATCTCCACCATGCTATATAGAGTACCAATACATATTATAAGGAAACAACTTTTAAAAATAAAGTTCCTGAAGAACAACGAAATGTTTATGACTATTTGCAGTGCCTATGGGAAAGCGCCAGGAGACAGCAGCTGGGCAGGAGGCCAGCTGGGGGCTTCTGATACACATCTGGGCTTGTGTATAAACATGTTCTCCTTACAGTTTCCATTGTCCGCCCCAGCCCATTCCTTTGGAGTGTTTGTTGTACTCATTCTTGTCTTATTTACCTTTCCATAATGACTTTTCAGTGCAGAGGCCATCTCTTATCCTTGAACATTGTTTGCAAAAAGGTGCCCCATCCCTACTGGGTCCTTTAAGCAGTACTCTAATACAAATAAAATCTCTAAAAATACCATTCTGCTTCTCAGACTTACGTCACCTAAGGCCAGACAAAAGAAAACTGTGTATATCCTCCTTTCCTCCTCGCTCCCTAAAGGAATGCATCCTTTCTCAGCCGTAAAGTGAGCCTGGCAATTACTGTATGTGCATGTCTGTGTTCCTGTTTGGACCACTATAATTGTTTTACAGTCCTGACTGTGATTATCCAGTACCCACCAGAAAATCCCAGTGCTTTGATCACAGGACTCCCTACCCAGACTCCGCAAATAATTCGTCAGACGAGCGGGTTAGTCAGAAGGAAGATAAAGAGGAAACAAGAAACACAGCTGACACAAAGCTAAAAGGAAGGAAACAAAGATAAAAATGCAGAAAGAAAAAAAAAAATAGGCTGAAAATAAAAAAGGGAGGAAACAGAGCCCAGAGAAAAGAGAAATGAGGTGAGGCAGAGTTTAAGGAAATGTGCTTTTCTATCAGGACTAAACAGAGGTGAGTCTCTTAGGAGAATACGGTATTTTTTATTTGCTGCTGTTCCCTGTCAGCCTCTCTAAGGGTCATTAATTTGTTCCCCTGCCTGGCTGGTCTACCATTAATGGTGTACAAGATATCTCTTATAGACAGTCCTCATGCATTTGAGATGAAGGCAGTGAGATAGCAGAAGCAGGCACAAACAGCTTGCTCATTTAGGCAATAAAAAGACAGAGGGCTGGCAGTCAAACAGAGAACAGACAGGATATAGCAAATTACAGGGTTCTCCTTCCAGCCTTTGCCATTAAGTGAATGTTTTCTGCAATGCATAGATGCCCTCTGGGCACAAGACTTCTAACAATCACCATGGCTTGTTTGCTTCCTGAGCTAGGGATTTAGCTTTTTATACCATACCCTCTGTCTGGCACAGCTCCTACCACACGCAAAGAGAGCATTCATTGATCTTCAATAATGTGAGTTTATCTGCAAAGTAATACTTGCAAGTATTCCAAAACCACCTTTCCCTCTGCCCTGGCCCTGGAAATGGTGCTCAGTTTTTCCTTTAACTGGAGAATAAACACTACATAGTTCAGGATAATCTCAGCAAAAAGGCTTGTACGTCTCTAAGAAACGAGCACACTGCTTTCTTGTCCATGTTTTATGAAAAAGTGTTGTCAGGGTTCCTGAGTCTTGTGATTTGTTGCTGTGGGAGCTGCTGCAGCATCACTGAAACAGGTTTTTATCCACTACAAGGTTTCATGCACAGGTTCTCCTTCTTGCCACAACTGTTTTATCTCAACTGCTTTTGGCCTCCCCGTATTTCTATTTCATATTTCTGCTCTCTTTTAAGTCCCTACTTAGCAGTTTAAAGGACAGGCCATAAAATACAACCAACCCAGCCACCATGGTTTTTCTAGGATGTAGGATCAGTGGTTGATTTTCCAGTAATTCATGCAATGAACTTTAGAGAATGACTTAGAGGAAGTGTGCCAACACACTACTTCTGTTCCCAAACGTCAGTGGTTAGAGAATACCGTACTAGAGTGCAAGATACCCAACACAGTTTCATCTGTCTCTGCACCAGTGCATGTGAAGCAACACTCCTTTAACATCCTGGCATGTTCTACATTGGCCAGCTCGAGGTTCTAGTTTAGAAATGCTTCACTCACATAAAAAGACAAAAAAATTTCTCATAATGGAGAGCAATTAAAGAATGGGGCGGGGTGGGGTCATCAGGGAATTGTTTCCCAGGGTGTCACACGAAGGGATGCAAACCCTGCGTGTGGGGTCACTGACAGCTGTGTAGACGTGTCATGGGAACTTGGACCCAGGACTGAATGATGCCAGAATTTCTGCAAGACTCTGCCTTCCCAAGGTGAATCCCGACTCGCACGATGTTAACCACTACATTCCACACATCATCTTTAACAGCAAATGCACCCTGGGCACTGTCTCACTAAAGAGGAGGCAGTATCTCTAGCAGTTAAGCAGAAAGAATTGTTTCTGCCACAGATGGACAGAAGCTTTTTATTTCATGTTTCTGAAAGGGACCCGAGAGATTATTTTGCTGGTAGTACCTCCTGCATTCTGCAGTTAATTTGTCTAAATAATAGAAAGCTCGTTAAAATGTGTAGAGCAAAAGAGTCGCTGTATATAATCTCTCTTGACAGACCGACATCCCTTGTAAAATGGATAAACTTGGCTGTGCTTGCGAGGAAACTAGTGAATAAAATATTCTGCTAAAATACCACAGAAATAATTGAGAAATGTCTATTAAATGAGAAGAGTGCAAACTGATTTTAGAGGATTCCTCCACCACGTACACCAGCAGGAAATGAGGAAGGTCTGCCCTACTGCTTACCTTATATCTTTTTTTACATCCAGGAACAGGACAGGCAAAAGGTTTCTCATCCCCTCCATTCATGCACATTGAACTAAGGATAGCTTCAGAGCTGATAGCACTTTCTGTAGTCCAGGACTCATCACTGTCTGATTCTTCATAGTCTACCTCCTCTTCATCATATTCACTACCTAGAAAAGCAGGGTAGTCAGACAAAACAAGAATGAATAAGAGCACTGCAAGATAACCCATTCTACATTTATTACATCAGCTACAATGACTTGCAATTTCCCCACTTTTGTCTTTTCTGGAAGACAGTTATTTTAAATTTTATAATCCTATCTTTCTTGTAGTTATTTATTCCTTCATAAAGACACAGTGTCTTTTTTTTTTCTAATAACCAGACAGGCATCTTCATAAACTGTTAACTGCATGGCACAGAAAGTTCAAAGGACTGATTTTAAAATGCAGTTTCATTGCTTCTCAAACACCAGGATCCTTCCGTCTTTCCCAGTGCCTGAACAGAAAACGTGCTCCCTCCTCTCCTCCAATTAAAGTGAATTTTAAAGCATTTCTTTATGCAATACAATACTGAAGAGTGTAATTCTTCAGATCATAAACAGTGTAAAATAATATGTTGACAAGTCCTAATGCATTTACTAGCCCTTTGGAATTAATAGGAATTATAGCACAACATTAATAAGAATTATATTGTAGCAATTATAGTTGTGAAATTCATTCCCTCAGGTGTGGGTATAAATTGCATTGTGTGACTGCCCTGAACAGACCGCATTATGTTCCAGATATGCTAAGACAGCCATCTGAGCAGCTGGTGCTGAGTTTATTTATTATTTTTAATTGCAATAACTATTAATGAAATCCTCTGAAGAAGTTAAATGTGAAACAAGAGAAATTAGAAAAGCAGAATTCCAACTGTAAAAATACAGTTGAAAAAAGAAAAGCAGGGGAGGGAAGAGCCGCAGCTGATTAAAAAGAAAATATATGCACAGAGGGAGAGAGAGGGAAAGCTGAGGGAAACTTCTGTGGTGTCAGCAGGAGGTGGTGCTGTGTTTCCCCTCCCCTTTCTTCTTCCCCTTTCCCAGCTCTGCTTAATTTTATCCTTTCTGCTGAAAGACAATTTGGCTCCAAGTGCTGGAACAGCTCCTGCTATTAAAGACAGTTATGTGACACTTGCATGGCACTTCCCTCATGTGCCCTTTCAATGCACGGCTCTGAGCAGCCCTACCCACCAAGGAGAAAATGCAGACAGATGCCTCCTGGCACTTTAAAACTTTCTGAATTCACAGGGAAAACCCATTCTGCAAAGGTTTTTACGGGTGCTTCTGCTGAAACTCCATACTCATACTTCCCAGCCAGACTCAGCACTGAGGAACAACTCGTGGCAGCTGGTAGCTGCCAGCACCCGGGGCTCCTGAGCTTTGGTCAGGACAGATGTCAGGCTGTCCATGTTTCTTTCCTGTGGCTCCCATCTGTCCAGGATGGTGTGCAGATGAGGAAAGAGGGATGGTTTCCCACCAGCGACAGCCGCCGACATGAGCGCACGCACAGGCCCTGCAGCACATCTGGAAAACTCTGCCCTGCTGACTGCAGCTCCTCATCCCACTCCCAATGAGCGAGAGCCAAAGAAAGCATTATTGACCTCTTAAAGTATTTCTGAACTCTAGGAACAGTTAACCTAAAATGAAGTTAAGAGTTGTTATAGTTTAATTAACTAATAAAAAAATGGAGGCAAAACCACAACTCTGCTTCTACGATTTCCTGCCCTTGATTGTATCTTGATGGAAAAAATTCCTCAAGCTGTTCCTTTCAAACTCTTTAGCTCAGTGGGGTTTTTTAAAAGCAAATGAAACAGAAAACCTTATTGTAAATACACATATGCACTCCTAGGATGATAAAACATACAATTCTAAACACTGATAGCAACATTTTCTGCCTTTATAATCACCCTCCTTGTGAGCCTCCTTGAGAGAGGTGATTTCTGCCCAAATAGGATTTTGTCCTCCCGAAGAAAACATCATTTGAAAATGTACAACATCTCTTAAGGACACCACTTCTTTTAGTGATGGTAAGGAGTATGCCTTCATAAAGCAACAATCGGTGCTCTTTAAAACTTAAAATGCAGTATGATGTATAAATGTTGCAGTCTGTATTTATTTCATTTAACTGGTTTATTGTAAAAGTTTTATGTTAACGGTTTGTTCTAATGTTCCCCCATATTCTCCCTGAGTTGGTTTATTTCTGAAGTTGCATCCTCCCCTAAATTACCTTGTATATTATTTCCCTACCCCTTGTTCCAGCTCCTTCCCTATCAATCACTGTTACCCTGCCCCTTGTTCTGGCACCTTCCATGTCACTCCAACCCTGAGCCAATCCTTTGAGCACACCTCCCCTGGGCGTTCCTGGGTGCTTCCTAAACCTCGATGCCCTATTGGACCATGTGCCTGCCCCCTCCTCCCACTGGCCCCAAATAAATGTAACCCCTCAATGCACCCCTGCCAATTCTCATTGGCTTGTGTTTAGTATCCACCCTTGCACCTGTGCACAGCAGGGCTTGGTGCTCTTTTGTTCTTGACCAATATTCATAAACCGCCTGTTAGAACCTCAGCACCAGAGAGCTTTCTCCTTTACCCAACCCCTGACTGTGGAGAGAAATCTTCCACTGAGGAGCAAGAGGCTCTAAAGGTCCAGCTGTGGGCAGGAACCCCACGCTGCAGCTGTTCCCCACACCTGGCACACTGCCCGTGGTTCTCTGACCCAGCCTAGGCTCCGGCAGGCTGGATCATATAAAATAAAAGACATACACAGAACAGCAGGGAGAGGCTGCAGTCATACATTTCCTTAGCTTTTCCTAAATGGAGTAAGGGGTGCCCTTTTAATTTTTCTAGTAATTTTGTACAGTAAGATCCAATTGTGTAGAAATGTTTGCCTGTAAACAAAAATGTTTGCCTGAGTCAAAGGTAGACTCAGTGAAGGAGAGAGACAGAAGAGATCAAACTGCATGTGTAAGCATCTGTGAGATGACACTATCCTTATGGTTTTCTTTTCATTGGCTTACCTGAACAAAAATGCAAGATTTGGCCCAGTACACTCAAAATAGTTCTTTTACCAGTACAAGCAAATGCTCCATTATCCTAAATTTTAAAATTCAGATGTCACTACAAATTTTACAAATACAATGAGCTTTTTCATATGAATGACCATATAAATATGTATTTCTTCTTGCACAAAACAGTAATACTGATGATGCTGTATAACTTCATATGAAGCTGGAACTGCAGTCTATCACTGCTTTTATCTAACAGTGATAGATACTACTGGTATCTACTGAACTCAACTGCTTCTACTCTCTTAAATAAAAATTAGAAATCCCAGAATGTATTTAAAAGGATTTTGGTGTAAGGAAAACGCAAAAAAATTTACTGCCTTGAAAAAAATTCATTACCAATAAAAATCCAACCTTAAAATAATTATGTTGTTTCAGTTGTTATAGAAAAACAACACTGATTTAGTCATGCTTTTAACCGATTCTGCCTCAAAATTTAATTTCCTCAGCTGTCAGTGTCTAAGAGCAGCAACCCATGTGGTGCCTCACTGACTGCAACACATCCGAGAGGGGGGAAATAAAACAAGAGGAAAAACAAAAAGCACAAGGCACAGGTTGGCGCTGCCATTACAAACAGCCCCTGGATGAGGTATTTTAATTAAGTGGTGCAGGGCTGAGCACGGTGGCTTTGCGAGGCCGTTCCCAGCCGGAGCAGGAGGCGCTGGGCTCCCTGTCAGGTGTACAAACTGCAACCCGAGCTGGCGCTGCCCCGGCTCCTGGGCAGCCTTCCCGGGGACCAGCAGCGCGCCGAGGGAAGTGCACAGCAGCGCACTTTGATCAAGATAGAGCTCGTTAATTGCTTGCCTTTTTTTCTTTTTTTTTCTTTTTTTCTTTTTTTTTTTAACTTGGTTGGTGTTTCACAATTATATCTGTAAATATTTACTTTTTTAAAAGGAATGAAAAAAAAGAAATGGAGCACCTTTGCGTGTAGCCTATGGCCTGCTCTAGGGTGTAACAACTGCGTGACTTGGGCAGTGTTTGCAGGAACTCCTCAGAGCTGCCTCACTGAGCTCTGCTTGGACACTGCCATGCTCATGGAAAACAGGATGCTCAGCTGGGGCACGCTGCCCTTCGGGCACTGAGCTGAGCCATTCCTGTAGCATGTGTGCTTTACCCATCCTCCTCACGCTTGGAAAGCAGACTGAATGTTCCCTCCACTGAAAAATATCAGAACCAGGCCTCAGAAGTCTGAAGAGCAAAAAAACCTCCCCCAAAACTCGACAACACGAAGTTCTCTAAGACAAAGCATCTAAATACCTGGCTGGTAGAGAAGCACATGCTTTCAGCAAGGCACTGTACAAATATACAATATTATTACCATAAGTAAATACTAGTTATACCATAGCAAAAAACCTGCTCTCTTCCTCTCTCCTCTGGAAAAGCTTTTTCTGAGGCTTCTTACTAGCTCATTGCTCTTTAACATAATACCCAGTTTCATCATCTGGCTTTCATTCAGAGACCCTACATAGTTCTACCTTGGCCCAACCTAAACCACTGCTTTATTATCCAAATAACTCAGTAACATCTTCTTAACACTGCACCCGCCCTTGCATGCAATATTCCCTCAGTCCTGGCCCACAAAGACATTTCTCCACTCCTCACTCAAGTGCTCTTGCCAAAACACTCACTTCATCTGTGCTGCCCCCAGCAGATCAAAAAATGAAACAAAACAAAGACAAGGAAGGAATGCTAGTTCAGCTTTTTCTTTCCCTGCAATTTTCCATGCTGAGACAATGCTACTACTCCTCAAAGGGGAGGTGGACACACCAGGCACAACTCACACAGCATGCCATACTGGAGCCAGATATCAGATATTGTTATGAGAAGCCACAAAACATACTGGGTCACAAAGAGTTCCAGCAAGTTACTTCTCTTGTAATTTTCACACTGCATTTAAACAACCCATCACAAATAAGGTAGCTGTCTATGTCACAGCCAAAAGTAAAGACATGTATGAAAAGGGATTATGATTACTGCCTGCAGGGTAAGAAGACTTTGTAGTTTGACAATAAGCAAATCTGACCACAGAGACTCGGTTTACACCTCTGCTGCCAGTCAGTTTTCCTATCAAAATCAGTGAGAGTGTCACTTAATTCTACAGCAAAGATCTCACCTCTTCAATGCCCACCTAACATTTTTTCATTTTCCAATAGATGAAGTCAGTAATTCAAAGAGCTCAGAAACGCTTTGCAGAGAGCTAATTCATTTGACATTCTGGAACAGACAACATCCCAGCTCCACTGCTGAAAATCTGGAGCTTTATCTTTTATATTTCTGGGGTTTATTCTGTATTCACACCACTGTAGCCAAGATAAATTCTGCCTTTTGCATGAATGAATTCATTCTGTCATGAGATTTACAGAGGATTTCCCCCTGAACTTCTAAATGAAGCTTGGTTCCAGCAGGTGCACAGCGTTTGTTGTTACACTGCTTTTCAAATCTAAACACTTCTCTGCTGTGCCTTTAAATATAAAAAAGACAAAGCTGATTAAAACCAGCACAAGCTGTGTTTGCCATTTTAATGAGTAGGATCTATCGTGACCTCCGATCAAGAACATTATGAGTTCTTCCTTTCTCCTCCCATGAAGAAAAACAACCCCAAAACATCCTTGCCAATTATTTTTGTGACCAGAAAGCATACATTTAAGTATACAATGAATAACTATGAGCAAATAGCTTACTGCAATGGGAACCAACATTGCTAGTGTCACTGAAAGTTCATGGTAATTCTAAGGATTTCTCATAAAAATTCAGCTTCACACTTTGTCCCGTGTGGGACTTGCAGTTTGTATTTCATGGAAACAGTTTTATGAGAGTAGTTCTTCCGTTAAGAACTTTGCATCCCTGTATACTGCAACAGTTTCCTTGGGAAAAAAAAAAAAAGTGAATTATTAATATGTGTGAATTTTGGGTTAATACTAAAGCACATTTATGATTTGTCAGACTTCTTCCCTCTATGCCCATGGATGCACACAGCAGGTACACTATTCCTGTAGCTGATACTCATTGCTGATCTAAAGACATATCACATAATTCAAAATGAAATATTCTTCCTTCATGAAAAGAACAGGAAATAAATGCTTCAGGCAATGAAATACAAAACAGTCAAATAACATCAGTCATGCAAGTTTTTAGTCTAGAAGCTGTAGCAGGACTCTCAGCTGAAAGCTGGTATGGGTGGCACAGAGCACTGGCTCTGCAAACTCCAGCAACCAATGTCAGACACTGGATCATCCAGGCACACTAAGCCGGGGTCTTTGCATGCTTGCTTGTTTTGGTAGCTGGGGAGAGGGGACTCAGAGGACAGAAAGCAGCTTTCAGCCTTTGTAAAAGGTCTGTTCAGATTAATTTCTTACATTTTCAAAAATACTTTTACCATTCGTGTCGACAAAGATGATGTAGACATAACTGAAGAAAACCCAGAGAGGCTTAACAGGGCACTGTGCAGTGCTACAGACGCTGCCATTTTAGACAGCAAGTGTCATTCCAGTGTTTGGATTAAACAAATACAACAAGCACTGCGTTCACCTCAGTGAAGGCCAGAGCCTTTCTCCAGCATGTGGGTATAAGCACATGCAGTTGAGTATTTGCTCTTCTCCCAGTAAATATTGCTGATCCTCATTTCTGGGTGAGGAGAGGCAATTCTGTTCTCAAAGCCAACTGCACGCTTGGAACTTTGCTGTCCCTGGTGGGAGCTGATTGAGATGGCTATGGTTTGTCAAAGGGGCACTTGCCACGGCTGGCAGAGGCCTCCATCCCTCTTCATGATCACAACACAGCCATGAAAATAGCAATTATGACTTACTACTGCCTTGGCCCTGCTCCAGGTGGGGTGGGGGCTCAGCGTTGTCCCGCTGGCCGCTGCCAGCCCTGCACAGCTCGTCCCGCGGGCTGTGGCTGCTGCTGCCAGCATCCTCCTCCTTCCCATGACACCAGTCAGAGCAGGATTTGGCCAGAACAATGTCTTCTGCAGAAACCACCCTTCCTTTTCTCTTTTCCAGTCCTCTCCTAGCTCAGAACAAGTATCAAGCGCTAAATAATGAGCTGTTAGGATGTATTACTGCCCAGAAGACCTAATTTTCTATTGTCTCTGGCTGAAGCAAGGCTCAGCTAATGAATTAGCACCAAGAGAATTTCAAAAATGTACCTCATGTAATAATGTGAACATGGATTCAAATACAAAGAACAGTATGTTTTTTATCATTATTTTTAGGCAAAAAAACCCTCACAAGAAAAAAATCTTTTCTGTGTTTGTTTGCATCATTTGAAGAGCAGCTTTCAGACCACACTTTCAGACCTCCACTGCTGCACCAAAGGAGGGAATGTTTAAACACCTAAGGTTATGGGTAGGTGTTTCTGGACACCCTCTCCCCTCTCTCCCAGTCAAATGGCAACTGTAACTTGCACAGTCACAGAGAGAGTCTGAAAAGATCCTTCCCGCAGCTATTTTGGAGAGTGGTAATTCAAACAGGATGAACCCACGCATAGTTAAACATGCAGGACTCTGTATGCTAGATAGGTCAATTCCAACATTTCCTATCAACTGCAGTTTTCATTTCAGTGCTCTCAGTGTAAGCTCATGCTGAATTTTAAGTGACTGAAAAGGTATCCTGTTACAAGGTTTGGAGTCACTTTGGCAAGCATGCAAACACTCCTACAGGTACAACATAAATCTGAATACATTGTATTTTGGTATGGAATGATTTTGGCTGAGCTAACCTATATGGGAAATCACCCTAAAATGTTGGAGGTTAAGCTAAAATGATAAAAGTACAAAATAAACATAAAGTTTTATATATAAAAGTGCTATTAGTATGACATTAGTGCTATATATTATTTTTCACTGTCAGCAAAATGGAGAACTATTTACACACGAGATCTGCTCTCCATTTTGGGCTACTAGAGAAACAGAACTACCACACTCAGGTTAAAAAAAAAATTGTTCTTCAGAGCCAATGCTGGGGTTGGTGGAGCAGTTGGATTCCATCTGGCCTTAGGAGCAACTGTGTGCAATTTTCTTTCTTGATATATCTGTATCTTGATACTGGTATAGCGAAGAACAGTCTTTAAAACTAAAGCACTGTAAATCCTAATCCAAAGTTTATAAATCCGCTTGCACACCTATATAAGCAGATATGTTACAACTTACTGAACGTATAAATGCAAATAAAACATACATGTAGTAAGATAAATAATAAAAAAAAAAAACCAACAAAAACCACTTCCAATTACTTGTGGAACAGCAACTAATCACAAAAACATGCATGTAAAGAACTGATTCTAGAAAAAAACAGTCAACTGATACCACGGCATGTGTTTTGTAGAGCAGGGCTTTCTGAGAACGCTGCAGAGGTGCTAAAGCAAATTGTTATAATGTCACTGCACAATGTGCTGTTGAGGTTTTATGGTCACACTGCGCCAATAGTCTCGGGAAGTTATTTTGCATTCTTATATAAACTTTTTCCCTCAATCCTGTTTTTCACAAAAAAGGGCTTTCAATAATGTACAATCTTGTGTTTATATGTAGTACAGGAAAAACATGATAAACCCAAGAACACAATCTCTACTTTAAACATATTTTAAAACTAGATTTCTACAACTTCATGTAAACAAGAATAAGCTGTTAAACACTCACCAAAAAAGAACACAACCTTCCTGTAATTAAATGGCAGGGTTTTACATGGCACTTTTTAAAAATCATGAAAATAAAAAAAAAGTAAATAAATAAATCAATCCAGCAGACCCCTCCCAATCTGAGGCTTAACCTGCAAAGTAATGTAACAGCAATAAAACCTATGCCAGCTGGAATCCTTTCTTTTTCTGGCTTTGGCATGAGAAGCAAGAGCAGGTATATGTTTGAAGAAAAACAAAGTAGGACATTTTCCACCTTTAGTCACAGGATGTTAATTGAACTCTGGCAAATGTTTAAAGATATTCTCAAAATGTTCAAAAAAGAATTAAAACCAGTTGGGGCTGAGAAAAAGAAACAATCCATCCTTCCTCCCCCCCTTCTCTCCCCTCAAACATCTGTTCCAAACTTATACTCCAAAAACCACAGCGAAGAACAGTCATAATTAATGTTATTTTGGCTTTTTAGTTGCTAGGCCTGCATTCCGAGGTTAGAAATACAAAAATACAAGTTCAGGGCACTATTACTGTACTTGAGGACTCTCCTGATGCATATAACAAAAGAGCAGTTTTTCTTTTCTCTTCTTTACACTATTTCATAAAAAAAGAGAAGGAAAAACTAGAAACGGTACCAGGAAACAGTTCCATGTTGAAGATAAAGGATTACAATAAAAAGTACCTACATAAATGAGCTACACTTTATGAAGCTATGAAAACACATTTGAGACATGTTTTATACATGCCTTACAGCTGTACAAAAGCCATCCAGCCACTTACAATGCAGGTCATAAAACTGCTAATGCACACAGTCCCTCCCCGCCCTGACTGCCGTGCCTTTGGCTCCACCAGCGTGCAAATCCTGCACGGATGCACTGAGCTACCACCAGGCTCCCCCCAAGGCATTGCTATCACAGGTATGGCCTGCACTACACAAGCAGTGCTGCTGCTTGCAGCAGGATCTGGCTGGGCAGGGATTTCCGAGGTGCTCCTGTGGAATGGATGAAGCATTTATGTCAGTCCCAGCACAGCGCATGGAGGACCAGGGTGCAGAGGAGCTGCAGAGGTGCAAGACAACTCAGTGCTTTTTCAGCATCTTTGGGCTGAGGAAATTTCGTGTTTATGAGGCCCAAGAGGGCTACAAACCCCTGACCAGCAACAAGGGAGGCTATGGCAGATTCTCCACCTCAGTGCACTGAAGGGCCAGGAGGATTTAATCTGCATGAATATACACTGACCACTTCTCTCTGCCTGCTTTTGAAGCTCTGACCGTCTAGATTGAAGAAACACCATCAGCAATGATGAAACACCATGATTTGAGAACTAGCCCCGAGACTCAGAATTACCAGTAAGGGCTAAAATTGCTATCGAGTACTGAGCAACAATCAAGGCTTTTGTCATTGTAACTACACAAAATATCTACAGGAGAGATGTGTTGTTTTTTATTATTCCTACTTTGTGTTTCTCAGAAAGAAATTAACCCAAGCATAAGAATGCATTTAGTGAGGAGTCATGTCTCCTCTCTCACTGTTAAAGATTCTGATAAAATAAAATGTGCACTCTGCCTGTTCTGCTGTCACAAAGCTTTCTTTGAGGCTATCATTGTTTCAATCAGGTCTACAAAATACATGTTACCAGGTGTGAGTTGTTTCAGGTGACATAGCACTGGGCTGAAACCAAAGTACTTTTCAAATTGCTATTTTCCATTGCTCCTTGGCTTCTCCTATCCTTTGACATTAGAGGTAGAAGTGCTCAGAAATTGTCGTGAATGGCACTGTCTGACTATATATGGAAAAACCTTTCAAGAGGGAGACTGTGCTAGCAAGGACAAAGCACCAGCCTTCATCTTCAGCAAGAATTAGGGTAGTGTCTTCCACCTGCCAGGCCAAAAAAGCTAAAAATACAAGAGGAGTTTGTGGTTTTAGGGGTCAGCAAATGTTTCATGACTTTTACTTCACTTGGAAATACACAAAAGCTAAGAAGAACCCTGTTTTTCCTAAAACGTTACACAGTTTTGAGGATCTTGTACTGGCTAACATCAACTCATGACACACCATTTCCCCTGGGTTATAACTCATTGAGTGTGAAGTGGTATATTAGTCCTTGCCTTTTATTACTTCTGATTTGCTTTGGCCATAATGCAAGGAAAACTCAAACATTTGCTTAAGTTTCATCATCTTCAGCACACTGAAGTGCTGCCTAAATGAGTCTGTTTTTTTTTTCCCCTACTAAACCATAACACTGCTGTCTGTATGCAGACACACAGCATCCGTGGACGTGATTTTTCTGTCCTCAAGGTACTATGGTGGTACAGATAAATCCCATTTAATGTTGCAGCATAATATACATATATGTATATGTGTAAGTATATATGTGGGTTATAGACACACACACACACAATTTAAATAAACACCTAAAAGCTCCATGTGGCCACTTCTGTTTCTAACTTGGAAAAAACCATTTCTGTTTTCAGCTAGGAATTTTCAAGATAATTAGCAGATTACTTACGAAGCTAAATAGTAAATAAATAAATAAATAAATAAATAATCCTTCCACCAATTGGCCCTTGCAGCATAAACACACAAACATGAATGCCATCATTGTTACTCAGAACTGCTGAAGTAACTTTTTGAGTGTCACACTATTCCTATGTTAAACCAGTTATGCCACAAGCTGTGAAAGGAAGACACAATGTGCTTTCTACAAAATGCATATTTTTTTACACATTTGGAGGAAGACAGATCTATGTGTGATGGGTGTGCTTGTACACAAGAATCCCTATCCTATCACAAATTAACACAGAGATAATCCTTACTTTTAAGCTTGTTCTACATTTTTTGTTCTTGACCCTGTTAAAAATGGTTTGCCAGGGTAGACTACTACGATGGGGATTATAAAACAGTTCCTGTGCTTGGAAGTACTTTAAATCTACAAGCCATGTTTCTATTGCTGCTTTGTAGCTCAAACCCCAAAACTAGTGATGATTTTATGAGTTGCTGTAGTCTAGACAACTCGGTTACTTTTCAATTAAATTGTTCCTTGGGGAGACTACTGTGAAAATTCCCATACAATTAATTACAGGTATGTGCAATTAAAATACAATTCTACAGCACAGTAGCTTTACAATTGCTGGTGCAATTTATGTTAGTATCAAACAAGAATGCTCTGAAGGGGCTGGGAAGACAAAGTACAACACGCAGGAGATTACATGTAAAGCTACCTGTAGTGAATAAGATGAAATAAAATGTAGTGTTAAATTTTTGTGTGCCTTTTCCTCTGGTAAGGTTCAGAATTCTACTAGAAAGCACAAAATCTGACAACTGAGCTAATCTTACCAGAACATATTTTTATAGCAAACTGGGCTCAACACGTTTTTACTGACACATTAAAGAGCAAATCAGAAATTTAACAGAATTATAATGAAAATGCACCGTAAAGCAGGAAAATGAGGAAAACCAGAAAATGCAGCAAAAAGCTGAAAGGAATCGTGATGAAAAATGTCAGTATGTATTCCTCCTCACAGCAAAGCCCCATTTTCCTCAATCAGTTATTTTTATATTAGTCTTACTTTCTTCTATATACACTGAAAAAAATGTGAAAAAAAAAAGGACTTAAAAATGTCCTTTTAACTTTAAAAGAAATTTAAACGGTTAGAAGCATCACTTTCAAATAATATAATTTTGTGAATATAGTTTAGGCCTTTTTGTACTTATAAGTTAGCTTAGGATGGAGTTAAACAAAGGACTAAGCAGGGGAGGCTATCACAGCACATATCTTTACACAAACCATAGAAAAAGATTAGTTCAAGGAGAATCTCCATAACTTTGCTCCATCTTCCCAAGTTTACAGGCTTGGATTAGTGGAAATACCAAACCTCTGAAGAATTAAGACACTCATGGGTCACGTCAGCTTGTCTTGAAGAGCCCTGCAGAAATCCTCCAGGATCTGTACCCCACAGCCACAGGACTATGAAAGAACTGTAGTCAGAGACTTGCAGCCCTGTAGTCCTTGCAGCCTTTACCAACGCTCCTCATTCCTTTGGTCTGTGTGCCCTGAAAGAGGTGGACTTTGGGGGGTCCCCAACCCACTGTAAACCAAACCAGATCACTTCTGTAAGGCAAACAAGGCTGGGGTTTGCAAGTCCTTATGACTCTGGTTTTGCCTAGGAGATTAAAAAAACACACCAGGGCCTCCTTTGCAAGAGACACGGCCATCAAAGTGAGCCAGCTCCCATCCTTCCTCCTTCTAGGATCCAGCCAAACTGCAGAACAGGTACCCAGGTAATTGCACAGCTAGTGGTCAAAAACCGTGCAGGTTTGACCAAGTTAATGGTCTTCAGGATAATTTCAAGCTGTTTGATTTGGGGCTACAAGTTAGTTCAAGATGTTACAACACTGTTGCTGTGCCTACAATATGGAATTTGCTCTGCAGATCCTCCAAGCCTAAGTCTCAGTATGTTCTGGGAATGTAATTCTTTTGGTTTGGTTTAGTAAGTAACCAGGTTAATACACAGTCTTGTCTCTCTAAGGAAGCCAGACAGTCATCTGACAGCTGATGACTGCTAGGAAAGAAAAAAAAAAAAAATCCATTTCTGAAGCACTTAGCCAAGCACAGTGATGAACACTTGAATGGTTTTCACTCTGGATTACTGAAGAGCTAAGTATGTACAAGTTTACAGCCTGGTTGCCTAAATTGGAACGTGACATCTAGCTCTGAAAAAACATCTTTTAGTTGTGGGAACAAATCCCACCTGTTCTAAGAAAACTCCTATAGGATATAATTGCATTTTTACTTACTATTTTTAATTGTTACTAGAAACCTTCTATTACAGCTTTATTCCTTAAGGTAGAAACTGGAAACTACTATAGATTTCTCTTATTATTCATGCTCAGTCATGATCTCAGCCCAAAGCCCATGTTAAAAATCTCGTACCATATCTAAGCACACACATATACTATAGTTAAGTCATACATTGATCAACTGTTTTGCACAATGTCAGTCATTATTTTTTTTCATTATTTTTTACAAGAACACCCATAAGGCTCTGTTAGAATAGGTGCTAAATGCTGGGCAATTATATGTACAATATTAGTTAGTGTGCAGGATTAATATATGGCCCCAAACGTGCAATTAGATGGAACCATTCTGGCTCCAATAAAGAAAGTTCTCTTCAGTCATCTACACAGAAATGTGAAAACCTGGCAACACTGAAGCAACTCAGAAGGAAATTTTGTCAGGGACCACAATTCAGTTTCCACAAGGTATTTTAACAGATTTTTTGGTACCTTGCAGGTCTGAAATATCAAATGTATTCAAACATACATTATGCTGGAGAACTGAACTTAGTCTTCATTTTGTGAAGTATGGCTTACTTATTTGCCCATAGTGTTTATCTAAGAGTGAGTCCATATATCTAATTTTTTATAAGAATATAGTATAAAAGTTCTTCAGTCTCTGAACAGGCAATTAAACATGTAGAAAGTTCTGAACAAGTAATGAGATGGCTCCTCAGACATCTAAAAGTGTTTTTTCAAGCTGCCACAGAGCTTGGTTGATTCAGGCTTTCCTATGCTGGGTACCCCATAAGTCAAACACACAAAAATGTAACAGTCTCAGCCCACTTCTCAACAATTTATTACAACAGTGCTGGGATTTAATATTTCTAGTTTTCATTATTTTTTTCAATTACATCTGCATGATACTAGGCTACTTTAACATAAAGTGTAATAATTAAATTTAAGCATTTACAGTATGCCAACACAGGTGAAGAAGTTTTGAAGTGAATGGCTAAAGGTGGGTTTTTGTGACTACATAAATTCTTGAGCTTGCAGCTCTGCAAGTGGTGAATAATCCATTCCAGTCTGACAAAGCACTTGTTATGTGCTCCAAGTCAGGCAGCATTTACTTCCTTAGTATTAGGTGCTAAACATTAATCATGTGCTTGAAGCGCACGTGACCTGAATTTGTAGCATGATTTTCAAAATGCCATCAATGTGTACTTGTTTCCGCTTGTTTGTCCTCCCAACTCTAATTTCAAGCTCCCCTAAGATGTAATCAAGGAATATTTTGCAGTGCACTTTGCTTAAAAAAATAAGCCCACTACAAAAGAGCAGTACCTCTCTGGCTGTAGCAATATTGAGTAAATCTTCATTGCCCAAAGGGAAAGCTGCTGCAGATTATCAACTGAATAGCAGATTTAATGGTTCATAGTCGACTCTGATTCAACCTAGCATGGAGTTCAGAAATGCCACCTGCTGACAGCAGCCAAACAGATACTGCTATAAATAACACTTCTGCAACAAATTCAGCTACGCATTAATAGCATATCCATCAACACAAAAAGTTCAGAGCACCTAACTCCTCCACCTGTAAGTCTTTAATTAATTTGTGGGGGGAACACCCCTGTTATTTTACATTTCTGCTGTTCCCTCTAAACTCACAAAGTAGTTCAGCTGAGCAGATCTCGTTTTCTTTTTCTGGGTCCTGTTTAATGTGCTGTTCCAGCACTCTGTGCAACAGCTGTCTGTGCCATATGATTACTTCATTGTTGAAAGCCTGACATATGGAAACTCTACTGAAATGTTAGCTGCTTTGATACCTATGAAGAGGAATGAGCTTTTACATTACAACAATGCATTTTTTCAACAACTTAAAGTAAAAAAAAAATTAAACACACATTTAGAATCTAAACCATGTTAGTTTCCAGCCTATGCCTTTTACTCTATTTCAATGGCCAATTCCAAAGGCTGGTTACTATTGTGGTTTTGGTTGCTATTACTAGCAAACAATGGGTGGTTTTCTTTCAGCTTTTGCATTCTTGGGAAAGAAAAGGGAACAGATTCAAGAGGAGGCCCATGGGATTCCTTCATGAGTTATCCATGAAGGCAAATGCTATACAGCAGAATTACAGGAATGATATCTCATGTCATTGAGATAACAGTACATGAGATAACCAGCTTTATTGGGAAAAAGTCACTAACTGCCACACAGTGTTTCACTTCTCAAAATCAAGGCTTCCACAACAGACAGCTCTTAATGGAGCAGAAGAAAGGTGGATCATCACGGATCAGTTTCTGAGTCCCAGCTGCCTTCGGGAGGTAGAGAAAGGAGCTCCTTTGTTGTGATATGCAGACTTTCCTCCCCTGTAAATTAGTCACCCATAGAGGGAACAATGATGCTCTAAATTATTTCATCAGCAGCATGAACACTGGTTAACACAGAAGAAAGCTGTAATGTTTTGGTCACTGTTTTGCCAGTAGCAGCATTTGAATCCTGAACAAAATCCATCTGAATCAGAGAAGGTACAAATAGTGTGAGTTTTTAGGAGCTATTAATTTTATTGAGTAAAGATTTATATATATCTTTTAGAAAATATTCAGTCTTAGAATACATTCCCTAATGATGTAAATGGGATATGATTCTCTTTTATTTAGTTATCAAACACAAATATATTTAAAATAATTGCAAACATTTAAGAATGCAATCACTCTGGTATAAAAAGTACTCTTTAATTATACCAGGCTCTGAAAATAAGACACTAGGGGAAGGCTGATCTTTTTTTCTTTTGATTGAAGATTAATTGAATTTCACTTTCTGTTACAGAATGACATTTTATATTAAGTCATGTTTCACCACTAGTATGATTTATTAGACAAAAATTGGCCCATTTCACATAGCGTGTTTTGACTGAAATAGTGCAGCTTTAGACTACTGACAAAGCTACAAAGCAATCTTGATTTCAGTTTTAGAATATGCTCTATATATCCACACAACCATTCATTTATTATAAATCTACTAAAGCATCATTTCATAGTATCCTCAGATGGTAAATGTAGTAATTTCTACATCAACAGCAATAATTTGATGGCTTCAGTAATATTTTTTCAAGTCTCATAACAATTACTTTGCTGAATTTTTATGCATATTTGATTAAAATATCAATGTTTAGATCTTTTACTTCTTAAAGGTTAAGGCAAATCCTACAAAGTATTCTTTTTATTCCAGATTAAAATGATTTATTACTTTCAAGTTTTACCAGAAAGGGGAAAAAAAAAACGAAAAGTTAGGTATTTTCTGTGGGTAGAAAACCGGGTCACATTCATAAATACTGAAACTGGACTGGTGGAAATTTCAAGAAAGTCTGACATATTTATGAAAGGTAAAAACTTTCAAATGCAATTAATCAAAAAAAATGACTGAACAAATATGACTCCCCAGAAAGGCATTTATCCTAATTAATAAGACAAACCAATAGTTAGTCACCTACTCAAATGACAGCTGTAAATCAAAATGGAACTTGCCAATTCTCTCATGGGGTCAGCCCATGACCACCCATGAAAACTGTTTTCTTTCATCTCCTTCCCAAGTGGAAGGGCTGAGAAATGGCCACAGCTGTTCCAGGCAACCACAGCATCCTCAACCCTTCGTGCCAGGACTGGCTGCCATCCACTGCCACAAATGATCAGGCAGTAAAGAGGTCTATAAACCTATTAAAACTGCATAAATGTTATAACTTGTAATCTATTAAAATATATAAAAAAAACAAAACAGGAAAGGATGTCTGAAAGCCAGCTTCTTCAGAGCAAAATTAAATGCTAAGTATGAGGTTTTCAAGTACTCCAGCTTTTCTTTTCTTTTTTTTTTTTTTTTTTTTTTTTTTCTTTGCAAAAGAAGGAGGGAGGGCACAAGACTTAGGGTTGAACTATTAAAAAGCCAGTTGGTGGTATTAAACTCTTGCTTTAGAATTTATAGGAAGGCAAAAAATTCACTCCAGGCTGAAATTTACTATTCCAGGCCTGGAATAGTTTAAAAAAAAAAAGAAAAAAAAAAGAAAAAAGAAAAAAAAGAAGTCATAAATATAAAGGAAAATAATAAACAAACACAAAACAGTGGTTTCAGATAATTTTTGGCATTAGCATTTCTTCAATGCAGAAGTGGCTTTATTTTTTTTAGTCTGAGATTCATCACTATGAATTACTTTTCTAACTAAAGTTGGGAACAGCTTATTTTAATAACTAATTCCCAATAAGTTATTATCACTGGATCTCTTTTAAAGCTTTTCAGTATGAAGAGATATCACAGCTTTCAAAGAAATGTCAATGGTCTGACTTACACTCAAAAGTCAGCAACTTAGGGGTGGAAGTTTCATCTGTGAGCCACACAGATGTATGAAAACAATCAGAAAAATTAACAACGTATGTGAAGGATGCAATGCCAGCTCTGTTTTTATCCATAACTAGACTACATTAGTTTTGTGGGTTTAAAATTGACATTAAAAAATAGAAGCAACATAAGTTTTTGTGACTTAATTGAGTGCTCCTTAAATAAAGAGATATTTCAGTATTTGCAGTCTAACATCTTTCCAGAATAAGCTGAGTGCTGGTGCTACTTTGCTCTGTTTCCCTATCACCCTAAGGAGCCTTTATTCCTGATGGAAGCCATTTCTTTTGCTAAATCCTGCTTGTGAACTCTAACAAGACCATTTAAGCCCTACTGAACAAAGTCTCCTGGGAGACACTATTGTTAAAATAAAAACTGGAGCAAATTTTTAGAGTGAACTTTCTGCAGCCATTAGAGGATGCAGGTCTTAAAAAGAAGGGAAAACTTGTTATAGGAGAGGGAACAAAAAGCCAAATGTAAGCAGAGAGCATACGCCAGCCACCCTGAGGGAACAGAGGGGAGTTAACTACTGCATTTCTACTTCCCACCAAAACCACAAACGGGCCATTCCAGGGGACTAGCACATGCAGAACCTGAAGATAAATACATGTCTACCTCATTACCTGAGAAGAGCCCGAAAAAGCACGCTTCTTTGCTGAGTATTTCTGCTTCTCTGTGAATAATCTCCTTTACACCAAGAAGCAGGAGGTGCTTCCATGTGCACATGCAACATTCACAGCATCGATGTGTGTGAGTCTGGATGCTGCTCAGCTCTGTCTGAGAATGAGGCCCCATCGCTGGCACAGATTTTTACTGTAAAACTCAACAAACACCCTCTGCAGCCAAAACACCTTGAACTGCTTCTCATCAGGTTTCACAGGCTAGGTGGGTTTGAGTCTGGTCAGTACATAGATGGGAGATCATTACATGAAATTGCACTTTGCTGAAAAACCACTGGGAAGTGGCGAGCTGTCGCCATGAGGACATGCACGAACGTCACTGGGGTCCAGGCAGCTCCTGGCTTCACCCAAGCCAAGACTGACACCCCTGGGAAAGCCAGGATGAGCAGCATGCCAAAAAGGAGGGCAGTACGTGGAAAAGGGGACTCAAAAGATTAGTGTGGTTTTTGCTTTCTGCGTTGAAGAAGAATGACAAGAAGCCGTACGTGACAGACACTCTCTGCTGAGGAACATGTGTATTATTATGTCACGTCACCAGCCTGCAGAGCATAATTCCTCTCTGGCATCTGAAGTGGCACCACCTTGTGCAGTGACAGTAATGCCAGGCACGCTGCTGAGCCCTCATGAACTATCCAACAACTGAGACGGGAGATAATCAAAGGGAAACAGCCATTCTGAGAATTTCATGAACCAACTGGGTCAAAGCAATCCCATTTTATTTTTGACAAAGTGTCTAAAGGAGGATGAGGACAAGGATTATGTTTGGATTATAACAAACAAATACAGCATAAGGCAAATTAAGGGAAAATAGCCTCCTGGTTTTCTCAAGTTACCACAGCATACACATTTACCTGCATTCAAAGATGAATTAACAAGAGTTTTCTCCGAGTACAAATCAAACAGGACTGCCTGGAAGGAATACAGCAATACTCTTCATTCTCACTGGGTGCAGTGGAGGGTATGCCTGTAGGGCTTGAAAGCTGTGTAGGCACTGTGAGGCTGAAATGTAGGACAATTTCCATACTCTAAATTGTTTCCCTGAAACAGATCTTGCCTAACTACCCTTGGTTACATCACCTTGCTAGTCAACTGCCATATATACTTGCACTTGAGGGAAAAAGATTTGCATTGGCCAATAAAAGACATGTGAGGTGCAGATCTAAACTTAGTCTGCAACCCCTGCTGGGCTACCTCTCCAGGCACTGCACTCATAGAAACTCAGCCATGGAATGACTCTGAGCACCTCATCTATCTAAGTCAGAAAAAATCCTACACTGAGTAAACACTGGGAAAAAACCTGTAGTTACCAGAAAAAGCTCAGTGCTTTACTTTAGGTTCAGAAAAACTTTAAAGATAAGAAAAACGGCAATTCTGGGCTGAGACTGCTGAAATGCAATGCAGTTAAGAGTAAATTTTAAAAAAAGTCTTAAAGAAAGAATATCTGTTTTTTGCTACTAGGATGTTACAAACCCTAGCTTTGGAACAGGAGTCCAAAAAGGAACTTGGAACAGAGGGTGCAGAAAGTGGAAGCTGGTATTATTTATAACCTGCAGGCAGGACTTGCAGAAATGCAGCCATAAGAAGCTGATTCTCTTAACTGCAGGTAAAACAACATTCTGACTAACTTTAAAAGTTTGGAAAATATATGAATAATAAAAGTATTTTGGTAGACAAATGATGACTTTTTTTCTTTAGTATTTGATGGAACACATTTCCAAGAGTACATCACAAGCCAGTAATACTGATGGGTGTGCAAAGTTATACTGAGAAGTTATACTAGTCTTCTCAGGCAAAAAGTAATCAAAAGAAAGAAGTAACTCCTTGCCATCTGTAGAATGTCAAGGAAATTAATCTGTTTGTTTCAAACAGGAGATAATTAAGAAAGTCTAAAATTTTCTGAATTACATTAGGACTTTATAATTTAGCTTTTCTCAGTGTGCTTCCCTTTTTCATAACCAGGGACATACTGAACAACCACTGCATTTTACAACTTGCAGACAGAACATCTCAAGAACTGCAACAACTTCTCCATTTAATCATTAATACTAAGACATGAAATAGCCTATATAAAAAACATGTGGCATAACAGTTTTTCAGGGCAGTGATGCTCATGCGATTTCCTGCTAAGGAGAATATATTGAACCTATTTATTATACCATAGAATAGCTCTATTATATACATTTAACTTTTCAGAAGAAAATACTGGTATTTAGTCTGAAGTGTACCAAAATCATCTGTAATCAGACTGACTTAGGCCAAGAGATATGGTTCAGGATAGCAAGCAATTTTCAGTTACTTTAATCAGTGCAAAAAAATTCCCAGGACTTCTATACCCTGGAAAACCACTGGAATATTAGCTTTTGAAGGAAATATACATCTCTTTTTTTTTTTATGAACAGAGTTTCCTAATGAAAGTCATTTCTATGTGATGACACCAGCAGAACATTCTTTCCTAACCACTTCCTATGAATTCTACTTTCCCCTCATCAAAAAGAAAAAAAAAGGGGGGGGGAGGATGGGGTAGGGGGGAAGATACTGACCACTTTTTAGAAAGCTTTAACTGCTGTAGGAATTCAAAGTGCTGGGAAATCTCAGAATATTAGGTCTGCAAGCCAAAATTTAGAATTAGAGACAGGATTTGACCTGAAACCTTGGGAAAGGATTCCAAGTTTAGGTGCTAAAAGTAAAAATGCAGATTTATACCTTAAAGCAGAGTGTGTCAAGTTGAGTGAAGTTTAGTTTTAAAGCCTAGAAGTCATAGACAAAGCAAAAATAGTTACAAAGGTTACCAAGAGGTTTTAGAATGTAATACTGTGAGGTTAAGAGCTGATTGGTTAAGAAAGTTCACACTGTAATAGTAACACAAATTAACTTAGTACTGGTTTAATAACAAATATCTGGTTGGCAGAATTTTATTGGCCCATAAAGTCTGAAATAGTCTGATAAGCAGAAATCTTGTGACTTCTTTGCCATACTGCTATCATCTGTAAGGACTCAGCCTCTCTCTGCCTCTGTAGAAGATAAGAAAAATAAACTGCACTTTCTCATGAAACGCAGAAGTCCCTTTTCTCTGTTTCAAGAAGAAATCCCTGCACATGAAATGTAAGGTGTAAAACTGTCATGTGAGAAATCATAAACCCACACACTGACACTGCACCATAAGCTCATATCAGTAGTTTTCTTACTGATACATAAGGGGTCTTTTGCACATTTGGCATTTCTGGTAAGGTTAGCTTCTTCACATAATAATTTCAGCGGCAGCATTTAAAGTTAGCGTCCTTCTCTGCTTTAGGAAAGAATTTGGAAACAAGTGCCCAAACACATTTTAGAGACTGCAAATTAAAAAGTAAAATAGCACAGAGTTTTTCTGTTTTATTTTTCAGGGCACTTCTTACCAATGCCTCAGTATGTTTCCTGTTCTCCAAATGCCACAGAGCAAAACTCCTCCCTTTATTTGGGATGAATTCAAGAGTAGGTGCTTACCTGTAGGAGTACTACTGCGAAATGAAGAGGAGGGAGTGATTGGAGGGGTGACTGGAGGAGTAAGGCTTCCACTGCTGTGGCGAGGTGGAGTAGATACATTCCCACGGGACACTGTGCTTGACAAAGTCAAAGAGAGTTTCGGCTGAATCTTTTTCTTCAAGGACTCCTGCTCACGTCGAGCTGCATCAGTCATAAACCTGGAACAAGGACAATCATGGGGATGAGAGCTGTGAACCACTGTCCACCAGAAAGCTTTAGGTAAAGATGAAGTATTTTTTGCCCTCAGTGACCCCTTGGAGTTTCAAACTCAGCTGTGACAAGTTTCTCTGCAACACACAAATTTACAGAATACAAACTTCTCCATCAACAGTTTAATGTGTTCAACATCTGGGCCATTTCCTTCTGATTTCAATAAAACTTACATTAGATACTTGCATCATGTGCAAACACACAAGTTTTTTAAACTCCCAACCAGAGCTAAGCATTACAAACAATAATGTAATGGTTGTACTCAGTCCTTCACAGTAACTACATTCAATCATTCTGTGAAAAAGTAGCTGAGAAAAATGTTAGCAGCAAATGACCTTCAATCTGAAGGTCAAAGGGATAGAATTAATTACTCTGTGTAGATACATAATTTTCAATAGGATAATCACATCCTTTTACTAAGGGTTTTAGACAACGTTGTCTGGCATAAAAGATGTCTCATTAAATTGCAGATCCTCAAACTGGAGTTCCTAGCTCTTGAAAACCAAATGAGGTCTCTGTAGAGCCCCGTACAGGCTGTTGAAGGCGTAATGCAACTCAAGGTTCATCTCTGTGGGGTGCTGAGAGGGAATCCCACCAGCATGATCCAAGGTGTGTACCAGTAGTGCTGTAATTCCAGCAGTGCAACTTTTTGTGTGGGATATCTCATCTAGAATAAAAAGTGCTTTTTTCACTTTTATTCTGATTCCTTTCAAAAAGGAACAGTTGAACTGAAAAAGACCACTTTTATGCCAAGTATACACAAAGAGTTACACCAGAAGACCTGATGCTGCTTTATGCTGACATTCAAAGCATCACTGTTGGCATCTGTAGTAACTCTCACTTGAAAAGACTGGGGCTCCCCCCACAACAGGACCTCTGCAAGGCAGACTTAGCATTCCAAAGACATTTTAATCCTTTGTCTTTCCCCTCCACTACATATGGATATACATTAATAATTATGGCTATCCTAAGACAGGTTAAAGTAAATCACTTTGTCAGTACAACCCTCTGTCCTTGAGGCTGAAGTACAAACTACACCTGCCAGTGAATAAAAACAATATGCACTAACACACGATACAAAATAAAAAGTTAAGTTACACCCCGGCATTTGTTTGACCATAGTCTCAAAACACTATGGCATAAAATTTTAGGCACCATTAGAGCAATAAAGATGCATCCTGTCTGTCCATAGCATGAAGCCATTAATAAGTGGATCTTTGCCATGATAAGTAACATCAACACACAGGCATTAATAAACAGGTATGTGACATGACAGCTTATCTTCTTTGAACTGAGACAACAATATATCATGTCAAGCCCAGATGTGGCATTTTTATGAAGCTAATATTTTAAATGCAAATATCCATAGTAACAGTTGAGTGTTAAATTTCTCTTCTTCAACCAAGGGTGCAGATGATATTGACAAAACAGTCCTCAAATGGAACTCTAAATTTCATTCAAGAAAATGTAAGTAAAAGGATTTTAATAAAGTGGTTATTCAGTAGACATTTGCTTTCCTCTAACTAGGAAATGTCTAATTCACTATATTTGCAATTTGCACTATGATGTATGCTTGCTTCTGGATGGGAAGCCTGATTCCTTAAGAAAATATTATGGTAACATTATAAATCCTTGAAAACTTGGAAGATAACTTCAACTGTGAGATATTAAAAGCAGCAGCATGAAAGTTGCTCTTCAGTAAACTCAGCCACAAATAACAATGTTAAAATAATATTGAGTTATGGCCACTTTGGTTGAAGTCCATAAAAATCAGGAAAATGTGAAGTTATAACTGAAACTTCTCCCTGTCCTCTTAACTCATTCCCAGTTGGTCTAAGCATGTAAAGTATATTCCAAAATGTCATTTGTTGTCTACACTGTGAACCTGAGAAAAATGGAAGGCAGAGTCTGTTGAGAAGTTCAGTTTCCAGTATCTCATGTATGGAATTAACCTTTCCAGATCCAAATAGTCCCACACACATTTGCTGAAGCACTGGCAGTGCTGTGCGTTTAAAAAAAAACTTGTCTAAATGGATTAAAATAAAACATTTTTCAGAATTTTAACTGAAATGCAGTATTATACATGTGTCTGACTATGGCAGTGTTCTTCAAAGTTTTAAATATAAGCATTGTAATGATGGATATAGAATGACATTTCCAACTAAGTCTTTAATTTTCATGTTGGAACCCCATTATGGTTGCAACATCAAGTGTTCGCAAATGAAACATGCTGGAATTAGGGTTGAATTCTGTGTCTAAATTACATGGCTGCATGCAATTTTCCTTGCCTCATTTAAATGCACAAGATCTCTGGGAAACAGGAAATGATCTGTAACTAAAAAAGGCTGCTGTAAGATCACTTAGGGTAAAACCCATCTTGATAGTCTATCTCACCATCTTCAGATGCATCTCTTTGCTGAGCAAAGCTACCTCTGCTATTTTCCAATTATTACCTACATAACCCTGCCCCTCTAGTTCTAGCACTGTGCACATTTCAGTCACCTTTTCTGTTGCATACCATTTTGTTTACACCTCATAATCCTCTCTCCCTCAAACCAACACACCACAGAGGTGCAGTGAAACAAGGAGGATCATTCAGCTCCCAGCCATCCATTGACCCTGTTTTGAAAAGCATGGGGTTTGTGTGCTTTCTTGCCAACAGTTCGTAACATCAGGCAGGAGCAAACTCTTCCTAAAGAAAGCTCTTCTACACTTATTTTTTCTTTCCTCACCCTTTCAACCTTCCTAATTATTCAACTCCCTGCTCCAAAAACCATAGGTGCAATGATTTCTGAATAAAGTGCTTGCAGCGACTTTAATAAATATGAGCAAAATGTAGTTTTCCCCCCTCGTCTCATTCCCTGGAATGGTTCAAGTATTTTTATTGAAACTTTCCCAAGAAATTCAGCCTGAAGGAGACACCCAGCATGGAAAATTTCAGCCCAAACAGATGAATGTTGGCAACATAAGCAACTGAAACAGTCTTATAATGGAAAGTGTTGCACAACCTTTCATATAGGTGGCAATATAATACAAACAGCGTTAGCTCTTATTACCAACACAAAAAGTCACAAAAAGCAGAGGCTATGCTCAAATTCAAATAAAGCACTTTCAAATCAAACCTCTTCCAGTATTTCTATGGCTTGTCACCCCCAGAATCTTTGGAGTCAAGAATGGCCAGAACATAGGCTTAGAGATTTCCTTGTGCTGATAGGGTGCATTGCTTCACCATCATGCTCCAGTGCGACTCACATGATGAGGGCAGAGTTAGTTTATCAGAAAACCTGTGCTACACACAATGCTAAAACAGTTTAAGAGCTCTGGACTCATGCACCCAGTCTGAGGGCACGGGTTATAAAAATGAGCTGCAGGTAAACTGAAAAGGAGAAAAAGAACCCAGGTTGCTCTTCAGAATGTATATTCCTAATAGTTCTCATCAGAGCATGATGAGATTTCCTCTCTTCCTCACTGCTAAATCTTGCTGATGAAAGAAGTCAGCTGCTTGGGCCAGCTCTGCATGTCCACAGACATTCACACTGACAGTGAAGAAGGTGCATCACAACTGCCTGGCTGGATTTGAATATTAATTTGCTACATTTTGTTTCTTCATTATCTAGTCTCCAAAACATATACCAAGAGAAGAGGTGTCACAATCACGAGTCTGCTGTTCTCCAGTTACCCCGTGCACAGGCAGGGGAAGGGAGGGGGACTATTCTGAGTTTGCATAACAAGCAGATTACACCACACAGAGACTCGAGCCCAGGATTGCTCTGCAACACTCTCCAGCTGCACACAAGCTTAAAAAAAAATGTACAGCACTACCTGACAGTAAAATATACCCTGCCCCGTGCCACAGCACTGCCAACTAGTACTAGCCCACAACAGGGAAAGATAGCAGAACAGAGTTTGTTCTGACCTTTTCTCATTACCAGGTAATTATGGAAAAACATTTATAGTAGCATTCAGGTCATATTCATGTTTGCCTAATTTGGCTAACCTGCCCTGGGAAAGCCTGTCACCTTTACCAGAACATGAGAACCTGCTGAGCTCCCATCACTTGTATTTCAGCAGATTGTTCCTTAGCCTGACACTTGCTCAGCTTCAAGATTGACTTGCAAGAGGAGCAAATAAAATTCCATGGTGCTGTATTGCAGATTTGTGCTGCCTTGTGGTAGTATTTAGACAAAAAGTGGTCAGATTTACTTGACAGATGGGATACACACTAGCTTGCTACCTACTAAATTACATACATCCATGAAAGCCAAATATTAATTCTCTTGCTGTTCTTTACACCCACCAGACCAAGGTCCTTGCTCTATCTGTTTTCTCCCCTCAATCTTTTCCAGTTTTGCCTCAAGATGTTTATGCTATTCCTTATCCATGCTGGACCAAGAGAAATAATGAGGTGGGGGATGGTAATTTTAGCTTCCAGTCTTCCTCATCGCATTTATAGTGCTTAGGGAAAAAAATAAAAAAAGGCTAGGGTGGAAAGTACTTCTAGTTTCACAGTATTTCAAAAATTCAGGAGATCTCTACTTCGAAGAGGGATTAGGAGAATCCACTTATCAAGAGATGACCCCATTTCAGTAGGACAGGACTGTGGACTCCTCAAGTCAGGAGCTGTCCTCCATACATTTTACTTTATCTTTTCTTGTAAAGGAAGCAAAGTGGTTTGACTTAAGCAATGTCAGAAAGAACAGACAATTGTCAAGCTGAACTTCTATTGGGTTAAGGAAAAATCTAGTGAAATCTAAATGGTGGGAGTTCAGCAGTACTTGTTCACAGACTTGGGCTGTCTTGTGTCCTGGAAAGGATGAAAGGCATTTCTCAGTTGAACCTGACCAATACTGGGCCAAAATAAAGACAATCAATATCCCCAGTAATGTCTCGCCACACTATTCATGTGATCATGAGGAAAGAAACACATGAGCAGGTTTTAGACTATCCATTAACTCTAATAATTTGAAGAACACCCTTGTGTTCACACTTGTGAACACACTTTCACATATCATTCTTTGTAGTGTGGGAGAAACAGAAGTATTCTGCAGCTCTGTATAGGCCTCCTGCTTCACAGAAGCTAGCGATAAACCTTTTTCTTCAAGATCTTTCATTATAGTTTTAGAAAAACCCTAAAAAGAAACATGAGTGTGAAAAACCCCCATTAAAACCATGCATAATCCCCCACATGCCTACATGCTATTTAGATTACAAACTATTTGCATAGTGCTAAAGCATGATTCATTCAAAATCCCCTTTGGATGGTCTTGCTTTTTTTCCAATTTCACAAAAAACGTAACAAGTGGGGAAGAAACAGCCCAAAATAATAATCCTTCCCAATTATTCTCTCAAACCTGTATTGGATTTCACAACAGGCACTAACCAGATCAAACAGATCATTTAAAAGCATTTCTAAGTTTCTGGAAAGAATTCTTCCAGCCCAGTATTTATGGCAGAAACACCTCACATCTGCGTAGGACTTCAGTGTGCTCATTCACTGACATCAGGTCTTAAAAGGGAATTCAGTGTTCATTCTCAGTTCCAGTTGCATTCAGACTCAACCACTGAAAACTTTTCCTATATCCTAAATATGGAATTATTTATGACAAATTGATGAGTATATTAGATAGGACAGAGTCAGATTTCTTTTTATTATTAGCCTTAGGGATAATTAATTGCCAGTACAGTTCTTGCATTTCCATTATTCAACCAGTTCTCTCAAGATGTAAAACTGTTACTGCCACGAAAACAGCTATAGAATAATATATATTTTTCTGCATCTTAAGCCAGTGTAGTAGAGATTATTAGGCTGCACATGGTACCTTAAAAAATTAAATTTGCTTTTCTGCCTCTTCACTGAAAGACTCAAACACCACATTCAATCACATTCATTGCTGTCAGTAAATTCAAGGCTGCAACCTTGGAAAATCTGCTAAATATGATCAAGAGAGTTCAGTGAGTTTACTGTAGTTGTCTGCTCTTCACACATTCTTGAAAGATACAATAAGATATCACCAAGGAGATATTTTGTGCTTCTAGTGTGGAAAACTGATTCAAGAGATTGAGTAATTTTGTATTTAAACGTGTGGAGCTAATGGACAGTGATATACCAAATAATCAATTACCACTCAAACAGAATAAAAAGCAAACCAGCCTACAGTAAAGCATGGGTTTACTCACTGTTAATCAATACAAGGCAGTGTTAAAAGCAATGGAAAGAAATTTAGTATCTCTCTTGATTTTGGAAATACACAAAACCATCAGTGTGAATTACACTTTATACTTCAGTTAAGAGAAATACCAAACACTGAACACAAGCCCTAGAGCTTTCCATTCTATATTTACTATATTATATGTAATATATTAAATGATTATGATATTAAATATATGGATTTTAATATTTTCTCTTTGGAAAGGCACTCTTTTTCTTGTTTTTTTCTTTATTCTGTTTTTTTCTCTTTTATTCTGCTTACACTTATTTTCTTATATCTTCTTTTCAAGAAGCACCAAAATAATATTTAATTTAAAATTTAACCAAGCAAACATGAATCAGTGTTGTATTCAGGCCATCACAAAAATAGCTGCTTACATAAAATTCAAATGTAGGAATGATTTTTTTGAGTTTTATTTTTTAGATTACATGGTACTTTTGCCTTTTCTTTCTTGAAGTTTGGTACTACAGCAAATGAAAAATTGAGGGCTGCATTTTATTTTATATTATTTTTAAAGTTTCAGAAAAAATGCACACTGGATAGATAACATTCAAACAGTAACATAACCAGGGCAGATGCAGTCTTATTTTAGACATTTCATTCATAATCAAAATTCATTACTTATTCCCTTGACTGATGGTGGGCACTCAAGGAGAAGCCCATGCTGTCTTTCTGATGTTCTTAAAATAAAAAAAATATACATTTCAGTATTTAAAGGAACAAGTTTAGAGCTCATCAAAATTCAAGAGAACAATAGTAATTTCCAAAACATTGGAAACACACTGCTACTATTCTGCTGCTAGTTCTCTCCTCTCCCTTTCCAGTTTTTTCCACCCAATCTTGTAGTAAATGAGCGAGTTTCAGAAAGGAGCTATAACTTAGCTGCATTTTCAAAATTCTTTAATTTCTATGGAGTGAGAGGAAATAGTTGAGCAAAAGATATTTGAAGGAGGTAATTAGCAGGAAGGCAGCAACCACTTGATATAATTTGGTGGGATATTTTCCCCTCTTCTACAAATGCAGAGTTTAAAATGTTGTGAAAACCCTCACATCTGATGGAAATGCTCATTATGCTGTGTTCTGCCTCGACATCAACTTATTTCTTATCGAACTCATTCCAGAGTTTTGCCATTGGTGAAAAGGGGCATTTGGATGGTGTAAAACACTTGCAGAGTTTCCTGCAGTCGGGACAGATTTTTAAGATGCTGCAGCAAACCCCTGCCTTTAGTGTAAGGCAGCGGTTCTTATTTCAGAAATCTCCCCCCTGCACTCACCAAGTGGCTTATTGGGACATATATCAGCCTTGGCTTTGCTTGCAGCCACTAATGAACAAACCAGCCCTCGCCTGCTGCTAACAGCAGATACTTTATGCATTATTGCCTAATTAATCGCTGAATATAACGTCATGAATCCATACGTTTCAGTTCATACCCTTGTTAATATACAGGAATAATGTAATGTCACACAGCCATAAAATGTTACAGAGACCAAAATGAGAATCCTAGCAGGCATAAATAATGTGACATGAAAAGCAACTTCTTCTTTTAAAGTATTTTTTAAACCACATAATTTTAAAAAATGCACCCTGACAGTTTTAAAATTTGCATCATAGAAACAAAATCCCCGGATTATTTTTTTTTACTAAAGATAACCGCCGATGAAAGAATACTGAAAGCATCTTTTCAGTAATACTCTAACTTAAACTATCAGTTATTAAATTTAAATATTTTAAATACTGTTATTTCACATTTTATGACTTACTAGACTACTCTAAGCTTTCACAAGAATGAAATGCAAAATGCTTTAAAGCAGAATAAAAATTTAAGTTTTACTTTAGTGAAAGTACAGGGGTAACATGTGTATGCCTTCTTATTTGTAGAAATTAACTTTATAATAAATTACTAATGTCTTTGGAGAAAATGGAATTAAGCTGCCTGTAATATAAAAAAACAAAGGGTCTGTATCTCCTAAATATGACTTGAATCTTGGAACAGTTTTTATGTGGGACTAAGTAGTGTACAAGCCCTGCTCTGGCTCTCTGCACAGGCTCCAGTTCTGTCAGATTGCCTAGTTCCAGTAGCATGTTTTACGTTCGGATGTGCCTAAACCAAAATGCTGTAGTTTTTTCCATTGCTGGTCCACCCTCTTTCCTTCTTGAAGTGCTTATTGTAACTATTTACGTTAAAACAATTTCCTTCAGTCAGCCCTACAGAGAAGTAGATCTGTGTACACATCATACACACTTTTACTGTTGGACTTGGTTTCATTTTATTGATGCCTCAAGGATTTTTAGCTTTAAGAAGCAGGGAGCTGATATGTCAGATATTTTATTCTTGTAATGTTCCATTTATGTCTGGCTATTCTTGTGTCATTCCGTGTTGAGTTTTCCTTAGAATTCAAGTTAACACCTGAAGACACATTCATCATGCAAGAATTTGAAAATAGATATTATCACAAAGCATTGCTTATTAACTCTAAGGATGCCTAACATTAATCTGCATAAATAAAATAATCTTCAGTATTTTACACAATATTAATCTAACACATTAACCAACATATTTTTCAGTCTTTCAGAAATGTATCGCATATACAATGTCTGCACTGGCTCCTCCAGGCAGTAAGCAAAAACACAGACACCAAAGTCACTTACAAAGCATTCACAGTTTGATTTTTAAAGAAACTTAATCCATTTGTGAAAACACTGATACAGAACATGATTCTGCAGTTGAGAAAGAGCATTCAGCTCAAAGATGTTCTCCCAAGCTTAAAATGTAAGTGAAAATTTAGATGGAGAAACATTTTTTTTGAAACTGATTTATAAATCTGTATTCAGAGGACTGGGTGGGGTAAAGCTTATAATGGAAAATTGCAGCAATCTTAACATTAGGAATGTGAAATGTCTGGTCTTAATAAACCAAGTTTTCAGACATCGTGAGTTGTTTGAAAGGATGATAGCAACTTACAAACAATTCAGCCCCACTAAAATGGAGAACTGAACATTCCCAATTCTTCAGACTCTGCTGCAATGAGTCACATGTCTATAAAATAGCCAGCACGAAAGATTCCTTCTTGAAGGTAACAAAGTTCAGGTGAAGATAGACAAAGAAAAGCGGAGAAGGAAGAAGATAACCATCACATGTGTGTTTGCTCTTTTATACAAACAGAATAACGAACTCTCATTTTGGTAATTATGTGCTATTTTAAAAAAATGTACTTTTCTACACTTTAGGCTGATTTGACTGACAAAGTTAATGGTTCATTATGTAATCACCACTGTTTTAGCAGTTTGGGGAGAGGGAAGTACCTAAGAACTATGAATAGCTCCTGAGGTCCCACTATTCAGCTGTGAGGTATAAAAGCAGAACACTGATTTGCATTTTGAAATTTTGGCCTTGTTAGTCTTGCAGTGTGCTGTTGCAACAGACTCAGGCATTTATGGGAGTGCAGCAAATCCCCCAGTTTTTCTCAGTCTAGCAGGAAACCATTCCCTCGCATCCCTCACTGGCAGCCACCCTCCCACCTCCAGCTCGAATGATCTGATGAAACCAGGAAAACCCTGCTAGGATGCAGAAGAAAAGGACTGACATCTAAATTACTAACAATGCACTGCTTCTCAGGCAGACAGCAGGGAAGTTCCTTCAGCCCTGTTTGATCTGCTTCACTGGCATTATTGCAGAAAGCCGGTTTTTCATTAGGTAAGGAAAAAAAACAACCCCAAAATTGTGATGCAGCCTAAGTGAGGTTACAAATGCACCCTAACACAATGAATGAAGAGAAAATAGATGGTGTAATACAGAAAGGCCCAAGACTTGCAAGTGGAAAAAAGTATAACTTACTATTTTAATTAATTTCCTAATGTAAAACACAGCTGTAGTAATGTTGGCAAATATCACCTGCCTGTTTTAAGTTTGTTAAATTAAATCATGCTCTTTAATTGGGTCTTAACGTACAAAAGTATGTTTTATTTACTTTTTATTACAATATCAGTATTTTAACTTTCAGTTTGCTTGTGCAAAAGCTTTATAAATTACTTGAATCACTTAAATCTGAATACTATAATCTGCAGTTACAATGTACCAGTTTGAGTTTCAACAATTAAATGCCTTTTTTGTGGACTCCTGCTGCTATGTGAACTAGCTGTAGGCTATTAAAATAATGAGTCCGGACTGAGTCATCTGATCTCAGCCTTGGTGCAAAGCCTGAGGAAAAGGACTTAGCCCACAATTCCTAGTCTGTTTACCAGACTAAGACCAGACTGTTGGAAGCGTTACCCCAGCACTCCCTTCCCCCCGCCCCTGGCCAGGGGAAACGCGGTGTCACAGAGCCCTCTGCAGGCAGCGGCCGCCGCCCGCACCACCGCGCATCCCTCGTCCCGCATCACGGTCCATCCCCATCATGGTCCATCGCCTCGCATCCCTCATCCCGCATCACAGTCCATCCCCATCATGGTCCATCCCCATCACCTCGCATCCCTTGTCCCACATCACTACCCATCCCTGGTCCCATCTTGCTGCCCTGCATCACTGTCCATCCCCATCACCTCGCATCCCTCATCCTGTCCTGCTGCCCCGCATCACTTCCCATCCCATCACAGCTACCTGTCCCATCCCACCACCCCAAAACAAGCTGCCCCATACTCGCCCCTTTATGAAGTGTGGCCTCTTCCAGAAAGACTCAGAAAGGGAGACCAAGGTAAGGTGGGAAAGTACTCATCACAGGATGGAGGAAAACCTGTGCCAACAGTGTCTGAATCTGGGGTTCCCTGAAGATCTCATTTTTTCAGAGTGTGGGTTTATGATGTCAGATGACACAAGGGAAGGGAACTCAGTGGACTAGATAGGTCTCCTCAGCTTGCATGCCACAAAAATACCACTGACTTGGCCACATCAAGGATGCTTCAGACAATTTGGCGTCATGAAACTCCCTAAGTGTGAAACTCTCTGCCAGTGACAGTAATGAGGAACAAAACCTAAAGTCTACCCTTGCTTCACAGAATCACAGAATGGATGAGGTTGGAAGGAATCATCTGGTCTTATCTCAATCTCCCTGCTTAAGCAAGGTCATCCTACAGCACAAAACACAGGATGGTGTCCAGACAGTTCTTGGGTATCTCCAGTGAGAAAGACTCTGCAAGGTGGCAACCTCTCTGACCAATCTGTCCCAGTGCTCAGTCATTCACACAGTAAAGCTGTTCTTCCTTGTATTCAGGTGGCATTCCCTGTAAATCAGTTTCTGCCCACTGCCTCTTGTCCTGAACCCTCCACCTTCAGAGAAACATCAACAGCAGCACCTGGCACAAACGGAACTGGAAAAGACCATCTGTTCTCTCACACCCTCCAGAGGAATCCAAAACCACCACAATTCACTTTTATTTTCAACATGAAATGCAGCTTCATACAATGCCAATATATAACTACAGAAACACATGGCATGTGCACATGGTGCCATCTAAAGCAATACCTGTTAGGTCAAACTCCACCTAATATCCAGGGACTGCTGTAATTTGCACTAATTTTAAGTTGGTTTGTGTGCCAAACCATGTAACTTATCTACCTTCTTGATATTTCTGCAGTTTTTGATCCTGTATGAACAGCTAAAGGGAAAATAATTAAATGGAGAACTTTCTCTAATGAATCTCTACAGCTTTTTTAGTAATTTACCATCATCATTTCCACAGACCACTCTGGAAAAGATCTGACCTCTACCTTTTACCCTTTGGTTCTTTACATTCCAATCATGTTTACATCTATTATCAACCCCTAGCAGCATTTCTGCCTTGTTTTCCAAAAACTTTGTTACATCCAAGTGACACCCATATTCTCTGCTCTACCATTGTCATTCCACCACTCCTTTTGACTGTGGGTCCTCCTGATCTCAGCCCTTCCTGTTTAACACCTCTCCAGCTTCTGCCCTGATTAGGAGTCCATGATCTGAATTTAAGTAGCACTGTATTACTGCTTGTACATGTGTTCATCTATACCTGTATATGTACACAGACACACACACACACACACACACACACACACAAGATTCAGGGATACACGTGTAACTATTAGGTGCATACATATGAATTAAACGCATGTTTGTGTATTAAATATATATATGTGTATTCTTTTTCATTTTAGCAGCCAAGTGAAAACTGTTCTTTTAAGGGCCAAAATAATTAATAATAAAGTTTTAAAATATGTGTGGCCAAGATAGTAGGACTTTTGAGGAGCTGCTACTCAGGATTCAGCACACACAATAGAATTAGCAATTTGTGTGAATCCTGATGGTTCTCTAACTAAGTCCTGATGAAAGAATCTGTTTTGAAAAGAAGACCACAGCACTTACAAAAAGAGAGAAAATGTTCTAACCCGTCCTGTAATTTTCTATTTTTGAAACATTGTTTAAACTCTAGACAAGTTTGCAAATACACCTTGAGAACATCTTAAAAGCTCGAAACCCAGAAAGTAAGAAAAGAGAACTGTAACTACTAAGTAAAATTTGAAATAACCATAATCAAGTGTGGTACTGTCTGACATGATTTTTGAATTTCTAAGGCTGTCAATAATGAGGCACAGTGCCAAACATGCAAAACATTGACCAGCATGTCTTTATGCTTTTGAAAATGTTGCCAAACAGAGGGAATGTGGCAGATAAATTTCAGCAGCAGCCTCAAAACACCATCTCCATTTTTCAGTCAGTCCCTAAGCTGCTATGCCACAGTGTCTTGCAACACATACTCAAATTTCAGTTTTATTTCAACAACCTGCAACAACCTAGACTAAGAAAATGCTTTAAATGCAAATTCCTGCTCATCCTATGTAGATCTTAAACCACACCAAGAACCTCAGTGCACATATTAGCCACATTTAATAGTTGGCCTGACCAACTACAGGGACTTGAAACCTCCATCCCTCTCAGCACAGTGGTTCCCATGAGTGAATGCTTAGCGGTTCCTTGATGGGCTACAAAATTGTATTAAACAGCAGTTCATTAGAAGCCAGAGGGTAAAATTTGGTGCATTATGGCCGAGGAAAATAGTGAGTGTTGACTCTGGCCTGCAGAACTGCCATGCTAGAGTGCCACTGTCTGGGCTGAAAGGCACATGGCCAAGGTTTGTTCCCACTTCTGCCCCGAGCATCAGACAGGAACCTGGATGAGGGCATTTCTCAGCTGTTCGTCTCGCCCAAAACCCTGACCTGGGCCAAGCAGCCCCTTGGCAAGGGGCAGTTCTCTCACATCAGCAACACCATGTAGAAAGAGAGAGCCAAAAGTCTGACAAGTTTCTGTTGCTTGCTGGTCACAAAAACGTCATAATTTTTCGTTTACATATTAACATGGTAACATCTCTTTGGAGATGATGACTTAAAAAAATCTTAGGCATATTGATTTCCACATTTAATTTTGCTCAAAGGGGCTAAAAAGCTATTAAAACCTTCCCACTCTCCTTTTGATCTGTCCACCATCAAACTCTCTTTCAGCATATTCCTACCACATAAACTAACCACTAAATACTGAGAGACTAAAAATAATTCTTTTCTAATTTCCCCAAACCCTATGTCAAGCACCAAAGGAGTAATTTTAAAATCTACAGACCTGGACCGCTGTTAATATAAGTCAATAATGGCTTTTCATCTATCATTCAACATCTGTGGTAAAAAGCTTAAACACTTTCAATATAATGACACAGAATATTTTGCCTCCTGCAAATCTTTAAACTAGAGTTTTTAATCTTCAAACAATTTAATTTTCAAAAATGTCAAGACTTGTTTCTAAGGCCAGCTCCTTAAAATTGATTTTTCCCTTCATTGTTCTATTTATGAATCAAATAAATTCCAAAGGCTGTTTTATTAATAAGATCAAGGTAGATCTCATATCATGGTTCAGAATGGATTTCCAAAACCTATTTTATTTACAAATTATGAAATAAAATTATAATAAATATGACATAATTTTTCCTGGAGCTGACTTCCTAGAAATGCTGAAAGACAGTTCTGATCAGTCTTTCTCAGTGGAGGGGAACAAACTTTTCAAAGTAAGAAGAAATTTTTTTTTAAACACCTGTAAATGCAAAAGTTGTGTGATGATCTGCCTCCCCTTAATCATTAACTTTTCCCTTCATTGTTAGTGTCTTTTTCCTACCCAAACTATTTTTATAAAATATTTTCTCATTCACGGAAGCAAATTTTTACTTGAATTGCCAATTCTTTATAATAAACTCTCAGCAAGACTAAACAATCTAGGAACAGGACTTTGCAACAAATTTTACTCAAGAACTTTTAATGCTATTGGGATTTTCTGAAGAGAAGAATTCTGAAATAGTCCTTGTATAGCATTTTCCTATGTGAATGGCATGTAAACGCTCATATTATCAACTGAAATACACTAAACTCCTCTCCAACCCCTGAGTAAATCATGTCTATTGTGCTGCATTGAGAGGAAAGAGCAAGAAAATTCTATATGTAGGGCCCATACCCTTCTTAAAATGGAAGGCTCATAAAGGTCTGAAATTTGAAAGGCAAAATTTGAATTTGAAAAGACAAAATCTACAATTTGAATAATTTGAAAATTATTATTTTTAAGGAAAAATATGAAAATGAGAGTAATCAAAGTCATTAAATTAAATGAAAAACTACAGTGATTTTAGTATTTTTTCCAAAAGCTCTATTTGTCCCTCAAAAACAAAGAGATCCAGTCACTTTTCAAAAGCAGTTGAGTAATTACTGCAAAGCTGTCAAACAATTGACTCCGGTAATCCTAAATATGATTTATCAGAAATTAGGATGGATACTGCTGAACATACTCCTGACCCAGAGCACTCTTTATCCTAGCAGCATCAAAAGACTGAAGAGATGCAATGTTTTTATTTGCTTTTCTTGCAAATTATTGTAAAGCCTGGAAAAGTTAAAAAAACTCACAAAAATGAAAACAACTGCTTAGAAACGTGCATTTGCACTAAAAAACCTGTGACATTTAGCACTAAAAGTTAGCCCTCCCTTATCTCTGAATGAACTCCTTCCCCCTTAGATAATAAACTTCACAGTGATACTGGCTGATCTGTTTTCTCTTTGCAGCACAGCAGCCACTTGCTGGAGCTGCTCAGCACCATTTTTATCCTCATCTCCCACTGACACTGGAGTAATTGAAAACACTTGCACGAGGTGCTCAGCAACTTGCAAAATGAAATGCCAACGTCAGCGAGCTCCAGCGCTGCTCGGATCCTGCGATGCAGTGAAATGAAACCATCAGGGTCACCCCGCACTTGAGTGGGAGCCAGGGTGAGTGGAATGAGATGGGAATGCTGCCACGGAAGGGCTCGACACTGAGGGTGTTCACATTCTTGTCAGCAGCAACTTGAAACAGCCCATGGCAAACAGACGGGACAAGAAGCTGCAAAGATGGATGAGAATGTGCAGACTGGGCAGGAAGAGAAGTTAAGGTCCTTAAGGACAAAGTCCCACGGTAACAGACAAGAAGGGTTAGTTAAACTTGGCTACTACAAGGGAAGCTCAGTGTTAAGAAATAGCTAAAATGACATTCTAATTCCAAAGAGCCAGCCCCTTTACACCTGTCCCTCAATTATCAGGGTTAGTAAGGCATTGACTAAAACTCTAGTTAAAAACTACAGCATGTCTGTGTGCACCCATGAGCTCAGTGAGAAAACTCTCTAGATCATGATCCCTCGACTCTCCCAGTACCTGCCCAGCTGGAGGGGAGCATCTCTGACCTGAAACTGCACAGCTGAAGGAACATTTGGGTACACTGTGTGCCTCAGTGTACCGGACTGCCAAGGGAATGGCAGCTGCCCAAGAGCTGGCACAGCATGTGGGGCTGCACCCCCAGCACATCTACAGACTGCTCCCCCAGACCCACGGGCTTCTGCTGCAAATTCTTATGCACCAGACTGTAATTTCAACAACACAAATGCCTTCCTCATTTAGAACATGGGAGAGGACAGGTGATAAGGATTAAGAGAAAATAAAGTTTGAATGTTTTCAGCACAGCAAGGAAAGCCACACCACAGTCTCACGATTTAATGGCAGAAACATGAAGATGGAAAGCATAAAATTTAAAGCAAACTCTGTGAGAAAAGAATCAAACCCCCTGAACACTAACCCTCCTGTCCCCCAACCCACACAACTGATGTAAGAGTGGAGGAGGGAAGCTACTCACAGTAATATTGGCAGTGATGAGCAGGCAAGAGCTAATGGAAGAAACAGAACACTTCAATCAGCCATGGCATCAGGCTATCAAAAACAATCTGGCTGTTATCACATTAAAAATCCACTCAAAGTAAGCAGATCAAAAACAAAGATCAGAACAGAAAGCTCGAGACTCAGTTTACCAATGGATTAATGACTATCATTAGCTGGGAACACTCTAAAAAAACAATCTATGCAAGCTAAAACATTATTATCCATATTAATTGGTTCACTACTGAGAATGCTTCCTCTCTGCCAAAATCCAGTGCTAAACCAGATAGACATGTTCTGTTCATTTTCTTTCCAAGAGTTAATGCAGTGGTTGACTTGTCTTCTTAAGCCTTTGGCTATCATAGCAAATCAGAAATTGGAAAATAACTCATCATAATTTTTACCCATTAAAAAAAGGAGTCTTCTCCAGAGCACAGAAACACCACAATAGCCACAAAAGCTCTTAACTTTTCAAAGAGGAAATTAATGATCATTCACTGTGGATTATAAACATACATAAAGGCCCTTAAATTGAAATAAACAGAGGGATAACATTATCTAATGGATGGGAATTGGAAACATTCTGTCTTCAAATTAAAAAACCCAACACCTAGTTGACAATCAGGAAGATTTACCAAGTGAAATTAAGTCTTTCATTTGGCTTCAAATCAATACTGGATGTTTTTCTAGAATATACTCATAAGATCAAATCACAAGTAATAGAGTTCTCACTCTATACTCACTTCTGCTGCAAAAGAGTACAATTCCTTTGCAGATGTGGGTGAGGGCACTTCCTTGCTTATGTTATGTCTAGTAACCATAAGGATCCATTCTGTACTACCAAGAACTCTGTAAACCTCGATACAGATATAATTGATTGGAGGCCTGTTCACAGCTTTTAATTGTGATTATCTCTTATCAGCCATTTGAGAGAGCTCATACTGCATGAGATGAGTAGGTTTGGGAAGAACTGCCTGCCATTAGCTACTGAGATCAAGTTAATCTTTCCAAGTCCCCACAGTCCTCTCCATGCAATACACATAAACCTCCTCATCCACCTCTCCAGCCCACTGTACTTCACTCAACTAATCTTGCAGGCTTCCTCCACTGATATTGCCCTTGATGTAGAGAGAAGGGATTAATCTGGCTAGTCTGAACTATCTCCTTGAGAAATACCTCTCTCCTCTGCTGATTAAAGAGGGAGGCAGTTCAGCCTTCCTTTGTCATCCTAATCCCTATTTTCTGTGAACACTTTCTCAGCATCAACTACCAGATACTTATCAACAAGTTACCACTGACCAGACTAGCAATCTTTCAAGTCATGATTCATTTTACTCTTTACATTAGCAGACTCCTCCATATGCCCTCCAATTTTTATTACAAAATTTTGAGTCAGTTTGCCAGGGAAATTACACAGAAGAAGTAAGGTAGGATGGGGAAACCTGAAATTCACAAATAAGTTTTCAGGTAAAGCATACAGATGACAAGCAGCATGTGTCACCACTCCTAAGAATCTACAGAGTTGGCCTCTGAAGGTCATATTGCTGGAACACAGCTTATCCCATGAGACCACAAGTAAAAACAACCTTCCTGCTATCAAATACTTAGGGAAAAGTACTTGCATAACTGTACAGTATGAGGCCACATGTCTGTGCTTCAGGCAAATTGCAGAGAGCTGCACAGAAGTCATACAGTAAGAATTTTTGTTCCAATTTGCTAAATTGAAGACCATAAAAGGTGTACAATAGCAATACTATAGTTGTCTTCATATGGTGATTCTTCGTTGCCATCAAAAGACTCTGCTGTCACTGTGAAAACTAAGATTAATAATTAAAGCAAAGGAGAGGTTTCTAGGTGCAGAATCTAGCCTTTTAAGAAACATGAAGAATAGCTGCTTCTGTGGTAGTTTTGTTCTGCTTTTCTTTTACTTTCAATTGAAAACGGGGATAATCAAGACAAACAGCTCAAAGTAGCCTAAAGTTTTCGTTCTCTCTATGTCATATTTATTTCCACTTTAAAATAAAGTGCTTTCAAATATTTTGCCTCTTTCACCATGTTCTCAGTTTTGCAATTCATAGTCAAGGAAATGAACATCACTTAGAAACTAGTAACTACATGTGAGAATAAACAGCTGAATCAGAATGTACTTTTCCCACTCCTCTGTCATCATTGTCCAGGAACTGATGAAATAGCCCACAGTTGGTTTCTTTGTTGGGATAATCATCACTTCTGGGTCTATAAGATACGATCTCACTGTATTCTTTAAAAAAGAATAAAAAAAAGAATTAAAACCAGGACATGCAGAAGTCTGATGAGTGCAGGGGGAAGGACAAATTTGGAATTTGTTATAAAGGTCGAGCTGAATCTGGGAAATTCTGAGTTTCTTCTCACACTCACCAGTGAAACAGGGGCACACTTCTTACAGTGTGAGAGATGTCAGTGCAGAGAAAGAGGTAACTAATTTCATGTTCACTGGAGAAAACATCTGCTGATATCTCAAACAAAACTACTTTCTATTTTATTTACTTGCAGAGAATGCAATACAAGAATGTATCCCACTCTCTCTTCTTTACTTGTTGAACTCAAGTAGGGAATGCTCTCTAACTGTGCTGTAGAGACATGGCAGGGGAAGGCAAAACCAAATTAAAAGACTAGACTTGGGATAACTTGCCCACTCTTTTGTTAATTTTTTTCAGAAATAACTAATTTAGGTGATTTTTGGGGTGTACCTCCTAGCCTGAAAAAGACGTCAGTGCCTTTCTGTATTTTGCTCATAAAATTTGATGCATTTTGCTCGTTTATTTATACAGTTCTAGGCTTCCTCTGACTCATGAGTACTGCAGTTCTTAGCTAGAAACCCACTGCCTGTAAAAAGCAAAGTCTGTACCAAAAACCCCCACTACCTTCAAAGGCAACAAACTTACTGCAGAAATTGTGAGCTGTTTTGGGAAATCCCCCAGCCTTCAAGTTACAACTTGCACAGTACTAACAATGTATCTGCAGTGCTTAGCAGTGTCATTTTACTGAAAAGTCATAACAGAATCTAAAAAGAATAACTTGATTTATCTTTCCAATATTAATGGGATTATTAATATATTTAACAGTTAAATAGATTTTCTTCAGGTCTTCCCTAAGTTTAAGGCTCTCTTTTCACTTATGGAACAGTCTTCTGCCAATATTTTTGGTATATTTGCAATGGCTGAACAATGATGTGAAAATATAATTGCTAACATACCTTAAGACTAGAATAAGTACATGATTAATAGTATTTTATTTAGGAATAGTCATATTTTTCTTAAACTGTACAGAAATCTTGAATCATGGCACTTGAATCTTGAATTAATGAATTTTATTCAATTTCACAAGTTGCAGAAGATATCTTCTATCAAACTAAAGTCCAAATTTATTGCTGACAATCCTTTTCAATTTGTGCTCTGATGAGAAATAAAACAATTCTAACGCAGGCTGCTCTAAGTACATTTTAGCCTAATCCACTACAACAGATTTTATTTGGCTCTCAAGTTTTAAGCTTTTACACTTTCAGGACTTGATTATTCTCATATGTTATAAATTGCATCTGGAGCTAGGCAATGGTATATCCGTTTTCAGATCCCAAGTCCCTTCTCCATTTGTTCATGTGGTCCTCCACTTAGCCAAAAACATTGCAGGGTCCTCGCCATTGCTTAAGTAATTGAGCTAGCTAAATCAAAATCCATTTAAAAAACCCCAAACCCATTGATCCTTAAGGATTCCCAGAGTGCTTTTAAGAAAAATAAGAAACAGCTTTGCATGGGGAACATACAACTTGTCTCTCACCCAGTGCACATAAGAAAACAACATAGGAAAGGTAAGAACAGTCTCAGGCTGTCTCTGTCCTCCTCATTTTCATCTCAAGAGCATCCTAAAACAACATAACAAAACCTCAACTCTCAAATAATTCTAAACAGACACTGTGCAATTTCAGGTGTAAATCTGAAAAAATTGTAACAAGCTACTTTTATGCACTATATTAGTTTTATTGTTTTGTTTATCCTTCAGCATCTATTATCAGTCACAGCCTTGTGATAACTGATGCTCTGCTTTGCAAACGAGACAAGGTGAATGCTTGCAGAAAGTCACTAAGGAGCTGGAAACAAGCTACAGGGCTCTGTAGCCATCCTTACATTTTTTCATTTTGCCACTCCAAAAGAAAACAGCAAAATTACATCCTCCTATAAGCTATTCTTGCACTGTAATGCTGTCTTTCCATAATGTTAAATTGTGGCAATTAAAATTTTATTAATGCCTCCCATTGCATGGACCTGCTGTTTTTTCATAATGGAACAGTCAAAATGAATGATGTTTTTATGCCAGGTCCCAAACTCAGTACCTGCAGATGCAGTGCCACTACCACAGGGTCATTCTCTTGAAAAGCATCAGTCTACAAGAAGTCTCCCCCAGACATGGAGAGGATCCAGAATCCAGTGATTGTCCCACCAGTAACTTGTGTGTTATGGGATTGGAAGACAGATGTTCATACCGTGAGCAGGCACCTCATATGGATGTGGAAATACAGACTAAGTAATAATAACCAAAGTAGGTGCTTCTACAAGCATAGTCTTGCTGCGAGTCAAAAGTTATATTTATGTTAGCGACATAAAAAAAAATCACAGAAAATTTGTCCATTATGTGTTTGGGATTCCAAATATCATGAAGCTAAGTATGCCTGCCCGCATTTCAAAGCTAATGCTGAATTTTAATATGTTTATGGTTTCCAAAAGATCAGGCTCACTGTTGAGTATGCTTTAGATTCACCTAAGAGATAATACTTGAAGATAATACTATTCCTGGACATCACCTTTTTCAAACTAGTTCCATCTCAGTAAAAACCAATAGAAGCCTCTGCTCTGCTGTAGGCCTATATGGATAACCCAAGTGTCTCCTATCCAGCTCCTACATACCCCTCAGCACTGTGGTTCACACAAGGCACTCAGCTGCCCAGGCAGGAAAATGTCTTTTAATAAAGGCTTGTACCCCTAAGTGCAGTGGTCCTATATCTTTGAAAAGTGCAGTAAAGGGGTCTGGTAAAAGAAAAAAAAAAAAAAAAAAAAAAAGAGAAGAAAAAAAAAAAGAGAGAAAGACAGGAATAAAAAAATGACCCAGCGTTCTGTTATCAATAAGTGTCAGAAGTCAATGACACTATTACTGAATAATCATTGCAAATATTGACATATAAATACTTTCAGTGTCACAACATATTATTTTAATGGTTCTGAGAAGTCCTTAAAAACATTAATGGTGATTATCCGTCTTTTAGCAGCTCTCCCTGGATGCAGCCTCTGCCTCTCCCGCCGTCCCTGCGGAGGTGATGGTTTTGCAATCCCCTTGCCTGGTCCAACTCCTCACAAGGCAAATTGTTCCACCTTTCATTCCACACCAACCTGCCTGTTCTCACCACTGTCTCTTCCCAGCTGAAGTGTTTGTGTGCTTGTGGGCAAGCTGGAACATGGACCTGGTCCAAGTGAAAGCTAACCCAACCAAAACCACGTCAGAACCACAAAGTCAGCACACAAAGGAAACAGGCAGCCTGAACAGGGAGAGGCAATCATCCCTTTCTCCAGCAGCAACAAGTTATGCCAAACGAAAGTGATGACAACTTTAGACTGACTTGCCTCATCACAGACACTTTCCACATATTCCTCAAATTAATTTTTTTGCATGACAAGTCTTTCCATTGCCTGTTCCCATTTACTAGTTCAGACATAGGGCTGGACTTACACCATGGGAGCAATTTCTGAGATACATTTGAGAAAAGGAAAGGACTTCAACTGTGCAAAAACCGAAAAGCTATTTGTCACCACGTCATTTCCCAATTGTGAGTCCACTACCCATCTAGCTTAAATTAAAAAGCTCTGTAAAGAACAGAACTAATGAAGCTGAATTTCCTAAGGACACACAAACCACTTCCTTCAAATTCCTACTGCAATAAACACCAGCTCCTCCTGTGTCTTCTGTAATTCCATCCTCTCGTCTTCATTTTCCTGTGACCCACTCCCCTCCACATTTAGACCCAGATCTTCTTTCATGGTGTTTATAGTCATTTCAACCACAACTGTAACCTCAGACAAATGTCTAAATATTCACTGTAACCCGCTGACTTTCAATAGCTACAAAGCTCTCTGGAAACGAGGCCCATGCAAAGGCACATAGAGTGGGGTCCTTCAAACCTCTAGCGACTTTGGAATCCTTACATGAACTCACTCAGGGCTGGTATTGAACCCAGAATCCCACTGACCTCAGCTGGTACCCCTGGGAAAACCTCCTGGGCTGGGGTTTGCACTCAAGCCCAGACCTTGGCTGAAAGTAGGGAAATGTTTAAACTTGTGCAACTTTCAGCTGTGGAACTGGAGTGTGACCATACCCAGGAGAAATTGTCAAGGCATGCCATGTCTGAATCCCCCACCCATGAACTGCCTCTGTGATGAAAAAAAACACGTTTGTGCAGGACAAAGAAGTCCAACTGGAATTTTTCTTTGAAGAATCTGACCCTGCGTGGCCTTGAAGCCAAGCAGATGTGCAAGATGACCGAGCATGCACTGTCCCTCTAGCAGGTCACACGTGTCACTCCTCAAAACCATGCAGTTTACAGATGGTGGAATTTGGGGACACAGAGAAGACTCTGGCTCAGCCACACCACACATCTACACACCATTGTGGAAAACACTGTCCTTTTCCCTGCCTTTCAGGTGCTTCTGAAATAACAGAATCCAATAAACTAATTGAATGGTATATCATTATTCACATGTAGGCGTAGAAATCTTACACTGTGAGATAACAAAGTAATAACACCCTCCCACAAATTTTCTACCAAACTGTTATTTAAAAAGACATTTTCATGGTTAAAAAGAAAATTAATACATTACTATTACACTAATACTTATCAAACATGCAATTTCAAGGGTAATTTTTTTAACAAAGCATTTAAGATGCTTTCTTAGGAACTCTGGGTCTTTGATGTTAAATTTATGAACAGTCATTGCTTGACAATTGTAATTAATATGCTGGGTGATTTTCTGACTTGCTGTTCTAAGAGACATTATTATTTGCAGTCTGTCAGTGTAACACATAAATTATGAGCTATGTTCACCTGTAACTGACTGAAATGAAACTTCAAAAATGACATTTATGAAGAAAAATGGAAAAGTCCTTTCCACCATGAGAATGGATATATCACACAGTCTGAAGTAGACTCGAAACAGAAAAAAGTTTAAGTTATGTATTTTGAAATACCTGCCTGCCAAAAATAATTACATGCTTAAAAATAGATTACTCTTTAGTTGCAAGGTCTCATAAACCAGGCAATGTCATGCACGATCAAGGAGGTGTTTTACACACACTGTAATTTTTTTTGCCTGCTGAACACTAGCATGCAGTCATTTTCCAAGACAGTGATGCATATCAGTAGATCAAGAAAGACCTCCTAAAGGAATGAAAAAATTACCTCCCTGAAACAGAGCATGATCTATTTGTAAGAAAATCCCCATGTACACATGAGGTTTCATCTTGTAAATTAAAAAAAAAAAAAAAATAAACCTAGTCTTTTCATTAGAAAGCTATACTGAAGTTTAAGTTTTAGATCTTGTATAATATGAAATTTACCAGAATGAATCAAAACAAAACTAAAAGCTATTTAAACCAGACACTTGCCAACCTTGTACCTTGATGATCTAGACAGGAAAAGCACTGTGTGGAAGAACATGCCTGAACTTTTACTGGGTATTAATCTGCAAGTTTAAAACAACCAAACATTCTTCAAAGCTGTTGACCATTATGTCTACCAAAAAAAGGTGTGCTCATGCTAGGTAAATGCATTTAAAAATTCTAAACCTTCAAGGGCTTCTATTCAATAATGCAAGTAAATGGAGAATAGCAATGTGTACTCTGCCAGGTAATAAACAAAGAGCTTCCATTAGTTTTTTTTTTAAAGAAAGCCATCAAACAAAAAACCAACTGAAATGCCAGAAATAAGTGCCATGAGTCTGTATTGCTGGAAATGTCTAGGTATGCCAAAAAAGTGTCCCCATTCTCAACTAGCTTCAAGTGAGAATCCAGAGGCTCCTCTGCAGAGCACTCCCACTAGTGGAGGGAAATGCTCTGGAGTCTGGGTGTCCCCAGCCCTAACACACACACCAAGGGCAGAGAGGAGAGAAACAACACCCTAGCAGGCCACGAGGAAAGGCATCCTTTAAAGCCAAGAGTGAATCCTGGTTTCTCCCCCCAGTGTGGGGTCATCCACAGGTGAGCTGTGTGGATCAGCAGGAGTTTTGATTGAGCTGAAGTGTGGATGTACTCAATCACTATGTGCACATTTAAGTGCAGTGCAATAGTGTGGTGTTTGAAATTTCTGAAAAAAAAATCATGGATTGAAAAAAAACCCCATGGTTTTAAGCAGATCTAGGCAATTCAGAACACCTTCAACTTAAAGAAGTACTCAAATTGTGACAGCTTAAAAAAGCCTAAACTGCAAACTTAAACTGAAAAGATTGGAGTGAAAACAAAACCAAACTTTGTTCTTCCCATATTTTAGCCTGAAATAAGTGAAAACACCAATGTATAGTTAAAATTTCTTGTGCCAATTTTTTGGTTTGCTCCAATGAGAAAACCTAACTTTAGTCCTTCCAAGTTTTAAACTAATCAGAACATTTTGACAATTTTAGTTTGGAAAATATGAAGCTTACACAGTTCCAGGGAATAACCTTGTAAGGCTTTTTTGTTTTGTTTACATTATGCAAACAACTTTGCATCTATATCCGAGTTTGGAGCAAGGGAGTCTGTATCTGTCACTGCCATCCCCCCCTGTTTATACATTACTCTTTCTCTTGCTCCTCACATGCAACCCAACAGGGCAAAGGTACAAACCAAAAATATCCATCTCGAAGGAAGTTCTGGGCAAACTGCAGACTGAACCCACAACATCTCTCCTCTTAATTCTCGTACTGCTTTTTGCTAGCTCACAATCTCAGCCTTACATTATTTGCCCAGGTTGTGGAGACTAAAATAGGAGTGATAAAACCCCTGAAGTCACAGATGCCAGGAGAATTACTGTAAATACCGAGGCAGTAAAAGTTTAACCTAACAGTCTCAGATTAACAAATACGTCTGCAGCTTTACTACTACTGATAGCATTATTGGTACTGTAACTATGTAATTATTTTTTCCTGGTTTTAAGAGGTTTAGACTTTGAATTAGCACAGCCAATGCATTCAGCCTACAAAAACATGTCTGTCCAGATTGAGGATTTTTTTTTTTGCACACTTGTGGACAAGATGTTGGCTTCACTTTACAACCAACATCTTGTCCACATCAGGGGAGCGTTCTCACACAGACATGCATACCATGTGGGCTACCTGCTGAGTTTTGGCAAGCTTGGCAGGCTGCAGAGCATAAAGGGTAGGCAGTTGTAGTGGAAAAAACCTTCATGGGAATTTTTTTTTTATGTTGTGAAAAAAGAAATAGGAAAAAGAAGCAAACTGTTTCCCAGTGAACCACACTGTGAGCTGGCATAAGGAAGATAAGGGCAGGAAATTGGATGTAAAACTAGTGCATAGGTCCTTTAACAGAGGAGGCACTCTGCAAGTTGCCAATGTGACATACACATTTCTTTTCTAAAATTCAGCCACTTTTTTTCTTTTTAATTAGCCATATGGAAAGTTGAAAGACTTGTGAACTTACAGCATCAATCCCACATGTTGAACTTAATTTTGGAGAGGTTTTACTCAATCTTGTGTCTTTAATTTATTTTTATAATCACATTTATACACCGTTAGACAAAATAACATGCGTAGAGCAAGATATGCCTTTTGCTATGAGCATAGCTCAGTATTACTTAGTTCTTATATAAAGGTGCTAAAGTGCTTCAAATTAGGAAATGAAGTGCACCCGACAAGCAGTTATGTTTTAGTATTCCACCTTGGTAAATTTTACAAATATTGGTGGAGCAAATTATTCTTAGTTTCCTGGTATGATCTAGAAAGCAAAGCAGAATAAAAATGATTGAAGCACTAAAAACCACCACAGCCAAAAGAAAAAAATGCAACAGCACCACCTAAGGCCCATCTAAGACAGTGCAAAAAGTCACAGAGGTTTTACAGAACCCTTATTCGTATTTATACAGCTGTAACATGCATTATAAAATTGTAGCATGGAATTTCATCATGCCTTGAGTATTGGTTAACCAATTCCTTATACCTATTTATTCACATTTGGATTTCCATACAGTTCATAGTATTGGGTGAATCAAAGGTTCAACTGTTAAATACATTTATACTCCTCATTTTTCCACACTGAAATTAAGTGATATTGTATTTCAAACACATCATGGGCAAGAAAATTCTTTAACCACGCTAAACTATTGTGACAAATCATCTAGCCTAGTTGCCACTGGTAGAGTTACGGCACACACAAGTGCCCCCTGGTGCAGAATTTTTATTTTCTACAGTAACTGAAGCATCAAGGTGACTACAGCTTCAAGTGAAGAACTTTCTTCCAGTTTCCAGCCTCAGAAGAGCCACGAACAAATTTATAAACATTTGTTTTGCTAGCTATGTGATTCTTTACTTTGGATAGTTCCCTTCTCTCCTTGTTTACTCTTCATACAACGTTTATAAAAGCTAAGCTGTTCTCTGCTAGCCTTGGCTAGCCTCTACAGAAGAGCTAACCTTCTCTGAGAGAGCTGTATTCCCTTCACTCTACACCCTTTGCTGCCTTACACCCCATCCCAAACTAGCCACAGTGCTCACTGCAACGGCCCTGGTCACCTCCACTGGAAGTAGCTCTTCCAACACAACCCCATTTGGCCATTTTTGACTTTCCCATTTACATCAGTTGCTATACTATGGGATGACTGAACAGTGTTCAGTAATATGATTGAAGCCTGTTCCTAATGAGGAATACAAGCATGCTCAAGTTGCTTTTTATGTTGCTCTCCTATTATTTTATAAGGAATTTATTCATCATAACCTATGGTACTATGTAAGTTTAAGACATCAATTAATCAGTGAGAGCACTACAGAAGACACACAAATGTTATCTCTTCATCTGACCTGCATCTTCCCTTGTGTCTAAATTAACACAACATTACCAAACTAAGTGATCTTTCTTACAAACGTGCATGTTAACGATGTAACCATTTTCAGAGAGTTCTGCTAAGGTAAGAGCTGTATTATTAATAGACAAGCACGATGAAAAAGGGAGGCTGGCACTGCATTTTCTGCCAGTATTTGTACAGAAAAGATTATGTGTGTCACTCGGCTTGTCAGCTGGGGAACCTGATGTGGTGAGAAAAAAAAACTTAAAGAGGAGATAGTTGTATGCAGAAAGCCAAGTCACCAAGGGCATCCCTTCACACCTCTGCTGAAGTATGTGCACTCCACACAATGCCACAGGAGTTACAGACCACAGGTCTAAGAGCTGTTACAGGGGGAGAAGGGGTGCTTTAAAAAGATGCTCAGGGCACAGGTGTTTAAATCATACAATTTGATCTATTGTGCTTTCTTCATTGCTCAGGCGTTCAGCAACCCTCTCTGCCTGCCCTCCTTTATCCTGACCGGACAGATCCAAACCTAGCAAACAGCAGCCCAGAGGTTTTGCAGGGTTCAGAGCTGCCAGGCTTCCAGGGAGTGGCCTCCCTTCTTTTTCCTATTTTATTCCAGGCACAACTCCAGCTACTGTCCCTTGTAGTTAGACTGTGAAAGGAGCTATTTGAAAGCAAATTCCTAAATAATGCCCTCTGAGCAGATGTGATTCCCAACCTGCCTGCAAACACAGCTCTTTCACTGTGCAGAATTTAGGCTCACACCTCCCTAGGATTTATGTTATTAACACAAAATTAATAATACATTAACAATGTTAATTGGACAAATCTTAACCCAGACTTGGGCAATGTAGTCTGCTGGGTCCATAAAAGCTGTATCTCATATGTTAGTAGTCCTCAGCACTCATTGCAGTTGGGCAAGAGTAACAAAACTACTTACGTGCTGCAGTCAGCCCAGCTCTCTGCTCTCCTGGCTGCCCTTCAATTTGAGCTTTAATATCCTGTGGCCCCAAAATTAGAGTCTCTCACACAGTGTGTTGCTCCCCCCAGCAAGGTTGAATGCTATAGTTATACACACTTCTGCCCCCTGCTACTTAAGTGAGGTAAGCAGGACAGTTCATTACCTAGAAAATGAATTATGATGATGGTAACAATAATTATAGTAATATTAACAATAATTATAGTACTATATAGTAATATTAATAATATTAATAATTAATACAAGTAACACAAAAAGGTTCAATTTTGGTTGGTTACGATCAGGTATTTCAAAAGATTAAAGACTAAAGCTTTCATTAGGTATACCATGAAAAATAGTGTCATAGAAATTTCAAGTGCCTGATCTGAGAGACCTGCTTAATAAAAGAGAGATTCGAGTGCTTTGTTCCCCACAAACAAGATGCTTCATTATTGATGCACTTACCAAAATTAATCATTTTCATGTCTTCAACAGGAAACATTTTCTAGCTCTGCCTTAGGGCCAATATTGAGGAATTTTGCCGTCTCTGAGCTTATGACACAGGCAAAAAAACCTGTTTAAAAAATAATCTATACTCAAAGGTTACTAAAGAACTTTTGTTATTGAAAATTATCTACTTGCTTTCTGGAAATGAAGCAATACTTCGAATTATTTTACTTTTTTTTTTTTTTTAACAGTTACAATTAAAATATATCTATTCCCAAGATTTTATAACATATTACTTTTTAAAGTATTTTTCATCCACGCTTCAGTCTCTCAATTTCAATTGAACAAATTTTAGAGTAATTGCTCTCCTTAGGCAGATGTACTAGAGTCCTATAATTATAAAAAAGGACCACAAACTCTATTTCCAGACCTAAAATAATGAGTTAACCACAAATGCTGCCTAGAGAAAAGTGGAAACATCACCCAGTCTTTACATGAAATATTCAACGGCAGAAAGCAAATCAAAAAACAAGTCCAAAATGCAAGGCTGCTAATATCTCAAAGTTTTAATTTTTTTAGCTGAGACTTCACAGTATGCATTGTAGATATTTCAGTAATAACTAATTACTTATTTGAAGTTCTTACAGGGATAAACAGTAAGTTATGGTCTTGCAGCAGAAAAGCAAAGCAACATAACCAACACACCACCCAAAAAAGGCTGCTGAAGGTGATAAAGAGACATGGAATGCCTTACTAAGAAACTATTCTAAAGCTAGCTACTGCATTTCAGCATCTCTTGAAATTTCTTTTCTAATAAAACATACATCTATTAATTATTCATCTTGGTAGTAGCTTTTTTTTTTCCAAGGAAACATATTATGTGCATAAATGCTATGTTCTCATTTGATTTTTTTTATCCTTCAAAATCTATAGGTGAATATGGAAGTGCTGGATCCTTAACACACTAGTTTGTAAATGGATTTCAAAAACCGTTTTCCGAGTTGCATATTTTAATAAATAGGCTTCTTTAATTAAATCAAAGTGCCATAAACTGTCTGTGTGTGAATCAAAAACAAGAGCTGTGTTAAATTAAAAATGCAGCATCTTACTAATGCTAACAAATTAGGACTGCTTTCAGAACAGAGTATTTCTTCCTTTAACATGTCAAATTATTACGGTGGTGATAGGAATGGAACAGTCATGCTAAATCAGCTTTTCAAAATTAATATTTCTTTGCAATCAATTTGCAATTTAAAATTTAAACAGATCCTAAGTAGAGACACTCCTGCACAGCATTACCTCCATTCATTAAAAAAGCTCATTTTAGAGATATGATCTTTTTGCCAATATAACATGAAATTAGCATAGGAAGTATTGGAAGAAAACGTTTCTTAAGTACAGCTCGGCCTATAATTTTTTTTTTTTTTGGTAAGGCTGCACTTAATCTTTATTCTTCCATAATCAGTATTTATTGTGTGACCCTGACAGCTTGCTACTGCTGTGATAAATTATCTGACTCAAGTCAGATTAAAAATGCAACCCTGAATTCTAATTATCTTGGCAGATCCGCTTAGTAATGGCGTTTCTTGTCAATTCTGGAATCACAGCATGGGTGTCAATTGCAACAAATGCCCCGGCCCCTCTCTGAAGCAGGCTCCCCAGAATGCTTTCGTATCTGCCATATGTAAATCTCAGATGCTCTGTACCCTTGGTGACCTTTTATTAGCAAACTGACAAAATGATAAAGCTAGTCATGGCAAAACTCCCACTACTGCACAATTATCTGCTACAGTTCCAGTCCGTGGGAGATCAACAAGACATTGTTAATTGTGATGCATTTCATTGACTTCCCCTGCTAGCAGACCCTCCAGGTCACCCAAACCGATAGGGTTAGGCTTTTATTTCACATCAGAAGGGGAAGGCAATGTAATTTTGATCCACGGGAGAGTTTCCATCCTTTGTTTTTCCTTTTCAGTAAGACGCCTATCATTTGTTTTTAAAAAGACTCGTGGAATTATTTATAGGTATTTCTAAGACACAGGCACACACACATGCATATATCATATATATGTATGTACTTTAAAAAAAAGTTTTAGGAAAGAATGATCTGATTCAAGAACTTACAAAATAGATACACCCCACAGAGGAGCATCAGTCTGAAACCACAGAGAACTCCCTCCCATTGCCTCACCATGCTGCAAACCTTCATCAGAACTTAAACCCTTCAGGTAAGGACTGGATTCACACTTCAGGACATCCAGCTTTGGCAGCTTACTGAGGCTTACACAAAAAGAACACAGGTGGATTCCAAAAACACGAAAATCAAATAACCTTTTCATCCACAAAAAATTATCCAATGTAGTTATGATTCCAAAAAATACTTCTGCTTGTATGTGTTTTGTAAATAAATACAGTTCAATCTCGAGAATCATCCTGCAAACTTGACATCTTGTAGTGTCTCTATGAAAATTTTATACACCTATAAGGCTAAAAATAAGGTAGAGAGAGAAAGAAGCTGAAAATTATTCAGCATGGTTCAGTCTTCCTGCTGCCTCAGAGCTTCCCAGGGACCCCTATATCATAATAGCATCCAAGAAGTTTACAACACACCCTCATATGTTGCACTAGAGATTTAAAACTGGAAAAGTCTGCTCTGATTTTTGCAGTAGTCACTCCATTCCAGCCACCTTCTGGCTGGCTTGGGTTGATAAAAGCATCAGGCTCTGCAGGACGCAGTATCAGTCAAAACCCTGTCCTTTATGGAATGGATGTGTATTTGCTTTGCAGTGCAGTTTATTTCTGAAAGCACAACTTGGCCACTAAAATGACTTAGGATTTCCTCCACTGCACATGAGCTATTTGGAGAGTGCACACAGAGCTACAGTCTTGTTACCAAAGATGTGGCTGTTTGACCAGTATGAGGAAGAACTACACTATGATGATGTGGGGCATTTGGGGAAGATATTCCTATGTTACTGACAACTGCTCCTGTGCCATCAGATCCTGCAAAAGAGGTATGTTCACCTTGGAGAAGAGAAAAACAAGAGGAAAAAATAAATTCAATTTAATCAATTCTCATTATGCATTTTCTACTCTAAACTGAATAAAATTCATGTCCTCTGGAAGACAGGGAAAGACTGATGAATTCTTTCAGCTGATTTCAAAGTGAATTATAAAGAGGTAGACTATATCCTTTCTTAACCTAAGCAGAAGCAAGTGAGAAAAAAGGCTTACAGGGCAGACAGGAAATCTATTAAACACAAGAAAAAAAAGACCCAAAATGTGAACAAGGAATACTTCAATCAAGATCTGGAATTCAGAAAAGATCTTGACATACGGAAAACTCCTTTGCTACATTTTTGTCTGCAGCCATATCTGGAATGGTCACTGTATCCAAGGTAATTCTCATCTCTGCAACCATGTTCTCTGCCAGGGTTCTTCTTTCCTTTTTTAATTTTGAGCTCACAAATGACTTATGGCATTAGCAACACCAGTATTGAACATCAATAATGGACTGACAACCAACATTGACACTCATGAAGCAAACCTAAAATACCACCCAGTCTTGCACATTATTTTATAGTTAAGTTCCTTGCTTGGTTAAACGATTCCAAATGCTGTAAAACAAGTCCATCTTACTATGTAAGAAAAACTTGTGAAGATTGTATCTGTTTATAAATTAAAAAAATGGAACAAATTCAATCTCAGATATCAAGTTGCATAACATTCTTCCAATAACATATCCTTTGAAACAGTCCCACAGCAGAGAGGGATATTTATTTGGTTCAGACCAACGGCTCTCTGAAGTCAAGCAAGAAATTTTCAATTCCAGCTGCAACTGGGACGAAATAACTCAAAAAACATCGGAAAAAAACTACAAGAAGCTTTGAAAGAAGGTATTTCTGCATGACAATACTTCTGTCTTAAGTGAGTTCAGTGTAATGACCTGATCTTTGTGCCAACAGTTTGTCAAATTAGTACAGTAAATACTGTAATTAAGTTTTTCACAAGTTGCACATGGCCTGATTTTCTTTCAGGCTGCATTTTAACCCTTAGCGATCATCCTTTAAGAGTACCCTTTGTTTCCTCACAAAGAAAATGCTTTTGATTGCTCTTTAATGGCTGTCTAATTGCTTCCTTTGCTGAACTACAAGCTTTCTGTAGCTTCAGAGGCTGAATATACAACCGGGGAGATTGACACCATTTTGCCTTCTGACTTTAACCCAGAATATCTCTTTGTTCTTTGGAAGCTGATCTAGTTACTGTGGTAAAAATACAAAACTTCCATTTGCTCCAGTACAGCTGACTCAAGAATATTAGACACTAAAAACCATTCAGTATGAGAGAAATATCAAAATTATATAACTACTCATTGAAATTATATGAGTCTGGAAGTTTGGCACCACAGATCTGACTAAACTAATCCTGTTTCCATTTCTCTTGTGTGTACACATGTTTCAAAGAAATAATGAAAATGCTTTTGATTCACATCCACACATAGTGAAGAGAAAAATTTGTGCAGCAAACTAGTTGCATCAATTAAAATACTTCTACTGTCAGGCCACACTCAAATAAGGTTTCAATTTATATTCCCTTAAATATGAGATTACTGAAACCATGTTTGGCATCCAGAAGGGCAGATCTGTCCAGAAAATACCATGCTGTTCCCCTGGCTGCTTGATTTATTTTTCACAAACAATATGCTGTATACATCCAGCATGGTTTGTATTCCACAAAATGCATCTCAGGCAACAAAATCGACAGTGTAGGTTCTGCAGGATGAGTTCTTCATTTAGACTTCAACCCCTTAGCACAGCTCCTCTCCAACACAGCATCTGTGCTCTTACACAAGAAGCAGAGAAGGGAGGGGGATTCCTCAGCTGCAGAAGTGAAAGCCAAAAGAGCCAGAACTGAAAGAAGGCAGTCCTTTCTGGTTTACTGCTTCCTTTCCCCTCAGTAGCACAGCACATATATAAAAGTTTGCCTTTGACCCAACTCCTCCCATGCTGCTGTAAGACCACACACCCTTGCCTGTAGCTTGTGGATAGAATCCCACTTCTGCCAAGGGATGGGGTGGCTACATACCAAAGTGGAAAAAAAAAAAATTTACAGTAAAATGCTGCATTTGTTAAGCTCACATGCCTGGGAGAACATATGGCTCTTAATCCTTCATGTTTTTTTAAACTATTAGTGATATAGTTATTAAAATACTTAGTGGTCACATCTGTAATTGAGATGAATTCCACTGAAGGCATAAACTGACCCTGCTACGTGAGCTGCTCTTACAGCAGACTCTCAGAGGCTGCCTAAGAACATTCCTCATGCGAACTTGGGTTGATCAGCAACTTAATATCTGGTGACTGATACTCCAGCTTCTGGTGTTTCTAACAGTCAGACACATAGGACAGACAACTAGGAACCTACACCTGTTCTGGAGCTCCTTTTTTCAATTTGTTTTGTTTATTTTTTGTTTATTTTATTTTTATTAAGTACAGCACTGCTACTACAGATCATTGTGGTAACTGAGGGCTTAGGAAATGCTACGTCCTAGAAGAGAACTGGTAATGGAATGGAAGCATCTTAGCCCAGAGCAAGCAACACATCACAGCAGCAACAGGTTAATCACACAGGCTGTGTTGCTTTTAGTAGGATGGTAGGCAGCAGGTTGAGTGAATCCATTAAACCCATCCACACAGCACTCGTGAGGACTGATCTGGAAGGGTGTGACCACTTCTGCAGCCCCTGCAAAGAGACAAAGCCATAGATGGGCAGCAGAAAAGCACAGCAGAGGCTGCACCATGCAAGATGTGAAGAAGCTAAGCAAGCTGGCTGATTTTGTCTACCTAGAAAGTTGAACCAGGCTCTATGTACACATCAAAAGGCCAAAATTCAATGGATAAAGGTTTTTTAGCATAGAAAAAAAAAATCTCAGTTTTATATAGTCAAAAAGGGTTTCACAAGAACACCTTGGCATTGGAAAGGCTGCCTAAAGAGACAAGATCCTTAATCAACCTCATCTAACTTTGAGGTTAACCCTGCTTAGGCCCAGGGCTGAATGACAAAATCTCTTGGGATCCTTTCCAACCTAAATTATGTAGTGTCTACAAGGTAGATATCCATCCTTCCCTAGAGGAAAAAGACCTTGTCTTCACATCTCCCTCCCAAAAACATTTGTTTATTTAATACTGGACCTCATCTTAAAACCAACACATTAGAACTCAAGTGCCTAAAATATAGATTGAATAATACATGATTGAATATGATAATATTAAAATTTTTATATTCAAATTCAAATATAAAATACATTATTGACGAATAGTCCTAGAAAAAAACACTTTAAACTTCCACTGTATTCTTCAGCATATCAAGAGCTCCAGCTTCCTGCTAATGTTTGTGCAATAGCATTATCCAGGCTCTATCAATTACTCTATCAAAACAGAGCTCCTCTTTGATGTCAAGTACTTTAAGATCCCCATATGGAAGGCAAAAAGAGCTCAGCCCACTCTGCTAATGTAAAATGTTACCTAGTGAGAGACTAGAGCACGTTATTTTCTTAGCACTGTATTCCTCCTCTGCGGTTTCATTATGTGACATTTTCATTCATTCCAATATAAAGCTAGTTTCAGAGTATTCGGAGTTGTAACACACAGACACATTAATCACCAGCCTAATACATGTCCTGTGTAGTAGCTTTATTATCTTTTCAAAGCAGAGCTGTAAAAACAGAAAAACTGTGATCTTTTATGCTATCCTTTAATAAAGTTATTTTAAAATGCTATAAAAATGGTTTCAGTTTTTTTTTTTCCAAGCTACAGCTTAATGCAACTAACTCTTGTACATCCAAAACAGTAAAGTCAGAATAAGTAGTTTTAAAAGTCCCTGTGGACTTGTAATCTAGCAAGAGCGAAGCACTCTAACCACTAGAGACAGAAATGGGAAGGAATCCTGAGTTTCAAGTTACAGAATATGCCTGTTCTTTTGTCATTCTGACCGGGCACTGCCTCGCAAAGTACTCTCACTTCTGTGATAAATTTTAAATGTGTATTCCTCTATGCCAATATTTACATATTTAGAGCAAGGGTGGGCTGCACTTTTCCCTCCCTCTTCTTCAGTCTTAGCATCAGCCTACTTCTTTAAATTATTGAGTACTTTACACTCAATGTAACATAGCCTCAGTAGACCTTTGTCCTCTTTCATGTGAGGCATGAAATGGACCAAGCAACTTGCCCTCTGCCAAGACAAATAGCAGGGACTTGAATGCCACAGCACCTTGCCCTTCATGGAGGGAATGTGCTCCCAACAATACAGGCTGACACCATTCCCTTCACTCCCTGCTCCTCCTTCTGCAGATGAGGACACATCCACATGTTTCTGGCTTTCAAAAATACTACTTTTCAAAGACAGACTTGGAACTTAACTCAGAAAGGAATAAAGCCAAAGTGTTTTAAAAATCTGTGTCTGTAATAAGAACAAACTGACGGCAGGCTTCAACATTTCTGGTCATTATATGCCACTGTTTCTGTGGTCTCCTTGAGTGGTGGCAATGCACACTAACTGAAGAGAAAATAGTTTACTCCAGCTATGTGCAACTTTCACACCTACGCCTCAGGCAAGCCCACACCTCTGGGCAGAAATCTGCAACCAACCATGCAATTCCCCTGGCGGGAAACACAGCTGCGATAATTGCATGAACTGAAGTCAGGCTTGGAAAAGAAGTGTTCCTAAAGAAATAAAGATGATTCATTGGCATAAACCCAGCACTACTGCAACAGATTTTTACCAATCCAGCAGAAAAAACACTCCTCAGCTCTGTATGGAACAATCACCCACCCAGTCCACGTGTGGCAGGGTAGGGCTCTGGCCAGCACACTGGTGGGCTTGTGTGGCTACTAAGCCAAAGCAGGAGATGCTTCTGCCATTTTCTGAATATTCTCGATATTTCTCAGCTTTTTATTCCAGTGAAAATTGTAATTAGAATAGTGAATCACAGAATAAAAACTTGCACCTCATCAAGTACAATTTTAAATCAATGGCGCTCTCTCTCAATGTTCCTAGGCTCAAGAAGTTTCCTTAAGAAGATTCAATAGGATACTACAGGCTTTTGTAGTAATTTTGGGTTTGGGCAAAACCAGGATCTTCATAAAAAACTGACAGAGGTGAAAAACGTTTATAATCTTTCTCAGGGAAGACAAAGACACACATTACTCTGAGGCAGTACAGTGCTCTTTTCCTGAATTAACCACTTGTAAGTATTTTGAGACAGATGTGATCAGCACCCTACCACAGCCTGTGACCAAAGCTGTCTCAATGGTGGCCAAGTGGAGATGATGACTGTTTTCTTTTAACTATTGCATTGCAAAAAGCAGGTATTCCTCCAAAGTCAGCAAGGAGCTGAGGCTGTTACGTATTCTCCAGAAAGCTGCAGTTTCATGTTATTATCATTCTTGAGGCAGATCCCCTGTTTTTCTACCTACCTCTTTGGTTTTTTTAATATTAAATTATTTATTTATTTATTTATTTTTTAGATCAGAGCAATTTTGAATTTTTGCAAATGAAAACCATTTATCAAAACAAGGACAAAATTTAAGTCATACTTTATTGAACCCTTTAATTGGCGGGAAAAAGATGAATTAGTTCACTTTTATTTTTACATCTGGTAAAGAGTATGGAATTCAGGTATTCTGTGCCAAGTTTTGACGAGAAATGATTTTTTCACATCCAAGTAATAGATGACTAGGGAAATGGAGTGGCTTAAAATGCAAATGTGGGAATATTAATTATTGTTGTTATTGGGACATTTACAAGAATAGTGTGGCACTATTTTAGAACCAGTAATGTCTAATCTTTTAAAACTACTGTAACAAAAATAAAACTAAAATAAAATCAAGCATTAAAACGTGAATTCCCATAATGTTTTAGCTTGTTTTGTCTGAAAATTTATTTCAAGTCTGGAAATGCCTGGTGCACATATTCAATATTTTATAACTTAATTTGTTCAACAAGAACGGCAGTATTTTAACAAGGTGAAACAATTTCACGATTAAAGCACTGCCTGCTTCATCAGTCGTAAAGAACTCATGGAAAAATATCTAATCTTTATAAGGCAGAGACTCATAATTTAACTGCCGAGAACAAATGAAGAGTCTAATTCTTATTTTGCTGCTTTAGTGGTAGCATGTGGTGATAGCAAAGTATTAGCATAAGCCAGAACTTACTCCCACTTTTCTTTCCAGGCATGTAACAAATATCTGATGGCTATGCAAATTTCACCCGAAGCAAAGTTGTCCCAGCTGGCAAGCCATACATTAAAAGGTAAATTACACAAAGCTGAGGCCATCTGGACTAAAAAATTCTCCTGTCAATAGTATTTTAAGCTCGCCAATTCCACACAATGAAGGACAATATATTACATATGTATTTGAGGTGTGGGCTTTTTACCAAGCACTATTTAAAAAAAAAAAACAACAGAAGTTGTAAGATAAGAATGGACTACAAACTAACTTTGATGTTTTCTTGATTTTTAAAGCTCATATAGTTCAATTTAATTGTATTATATACATACTATGCATTTAAGTTCATAAAAGCCTATTTTCTGACAAATGGCAAGTCCGGGAAGTCAACAGATCCAACCAATTACATAAATGCCAAGCAAAAAAAAATAAGAAATTTGAAAGAAGTGTACCGCCATCTATGCTTTCACAAAGCTGCCAGCACTCCATGTTTCCATGAAAGCAGCTCTTGACAGAGCACCTTGATAGTCTAGTTTCTTGTTTGGTTAAACCAGAATTTTAAACCACAAGATACGTACGAAAATGAACCATTGAGGGCAGAAAAACTAACCAAACCTTTCTAAACTACAGCATAGTCATCACTTATGTTAGTGAAAATCTCTGCATTTAATTCACATTAAATTGCCCGTCTTGTCCAGTCTTGAAAAACTAATCTCTATGTTATGTATTATGGAATTTAAAGTAACATCTGTGTCTTTGAAATTAAATTAACATACTTCTATTTGATTAGCTTATTAACTGTAATTCTCAATATGCTGTAGGAACAGACACCAACTAGAGAGATGCAGCTGACACCACCACCTGTCTGATATAAAGTACTTTTTATCATAGACATGGAGGGATCTGTCAGCAGTCAGCCAAAGCATCAGACAGATTAGGAAGTGACACAGGGGCAGAAAAATGACTCGCCTCAGATCGCAAAGCAGGTAATTGATGGGATGGGGAACAGAACCTGTGCCTTTTGGCTCACAGCTTCATACCTCTGCTAATGGCTTTCCCAAAAATCAAATGATGTAGGGAAAGGGCAGTTTGTAACTTGTACTACATTTAACAGAGACAGTATTTGGGGAAAAACACATTCAAGTATTTTACATGCTGCTGGGAATAATTATTATTCATTCTCTAAGTTCCACAGAAAACATTTTCCGTTTCATCCCCATATAGGATACGAAGATCTGAAAGTGTATGTTCATACTTAGTCTCAAGGTTATAATGCATGAACAGAGGTAAAGAATGAATATAGCCTCCTTGTAGACTCCACTCTCACTCTTTTTTCTACCTGGTGAGATACTATGCTCCTCTTCATAGCAATGAATCCTTGATATCCTGTCACTACCTTTTAACCTACATGACATCTCTTAAATCACAAGGCTTCTCACCACATCAAATTTAAGTCTTCAGCTCTGTCACTATTGTTTCAGAGCACTGAGAAATAGAAATGCTCTGAATTTACTCAGGGAAAAATAAAACCACCACAGAAGCATAATCTAAGATGCATTAATTTCATCTTCACAGGAAATTGTGGGGTGGGGGGAAAGAAAAAAGAGCACAAATATCCAGTCAGGCAGCAGGAGCTACAAGGTACTGGTGTCCAGGTCTTACATCTCTGAGCTGCTTTGGCTGAATTGCACCTCAGGGATTACCTGGTTTTGTTCTCAAAGCTGCATCAGAGACATAATAATGAAATGCTACTTTCTGTGAGCTGTTGCTCTGTGGAAAAGCCTTGCTAGTATACTATCTTTCTCTATGTACAGTTTTTAGGAAAATAAATGCTAATGTAATTACCTAGCCAAGTCTTCAGCATCTGTCACTTGAAAACTGGGGTTATAGTTCAGATACTGTGGACTAATTGTTGAAAGTTAGCAGAAAACTTTTGGCTACAAAGGAAATCGGCACACAAACCCAGCTTGAGGACATTCAATAACATTCATCCCTTTAGATATTGTTCTCTTTCATGGCTCCCATGGATTCCCAGGCCCAATCAGAGCTCCACAGATTTGTCTTGCCTTGCCTGCAGCACACAGTATCATCAGGAAGACAGCTAAAGAGACGTAACAGAAAGATTTATTTTGGGAGGTTTCTTAGATATCTGGCTGGTACTTCTCATTCTGAGTTCCTCCTAAAACTTTTTCTACCTTACACTACTCTTTACGACTCCCGGTGATCCAAAGCCAGTATTACAGCAAGGCACTTAATTTCTCAACTTAATTATTTACTGAATTCCCCAAGGACAAACCAGTAGTTCTGGGAAGTAGTGTGAGAAATATTAGAGTGCCAAACACAAGGCCATAGGGAGTTTTCCATTAGATGATGTGGACAGAAAACAAATTGCCTATGACCGGCCAAAGTAATGGAAACCTGCTTCTTCTAAACTCTTACATGCTAAAGCAACTCCAGAGCTGCACTGCCAGACAGCATTCAGCACCTGAGTCTTTTCCCTCAGTACCCAGAGCATTAATTTGGGTCTTTCTTGGCTAGCCAACAACTTATTAGATGAAGATTAGATTAATTTATCTAACTTTTGAAACCTCTACCCTATTGCTAAGCTTAGCAAAAAATGGCCAGCAGGTTCCACAACTCTGACTGGCAGGAAGTACAGTGGAATCCCAGAAACCAGGACTTCTACATATGTCTTGGGAGACTGCTTTTTATTTATGATTAGATTTTTTTTTTTTTCCAAATATATTTCAACTTTTACATCTACTCATCAGGATCCAGAAACAACCCTTCAGTAGCCCTTCTCTAGCTGTTAAAATGAGATACTAGCCCCCCACCCATCACACTGAACTACGTGTCTTGGACTCAGTTTGTGTATTGTGGAATTCTTCTTTCTTGATACATGTTTCAGTCATCCTATAACTAAGCTGACCCAGGCTTTTACTCCCCTCAAATACTTCTATCCCACAATTAAATTTTTTCCCTTGTGTTTCCTGGACTGAAAGACATCCTCCATGAAACTCCCATGTTTGTACCCACAAGGTGAAGCATCCTCACTTTTACTAATTGGCCCTTCCTTGGCCTCACTTCCTTGTCAACAGAAGACTCACGCTTCATGCACAGTCCAATCCTGGTCGTTTGTACTGCAGGTCAGTAATGAAGAAGTCAGAGTTTCTCAAGTGTGATGGGAGATCCTGCCTACATCTGCCTTTCTCCTTTGTCCTCCTGGGAGCACAAAGTCTCTTGCTTTCTGTCTCATTCCTACTTGATGGTACTTGACTTTTTACATCACTTGACACAGGCCTCAGTTCCCTTTCACTGAAAACAGAGTAAGCAACAACCAGCTTTTACTGAAGTCACCAGTAGTGTGAAGTGACTGAAGGTTGAAACCATATGAAACCAATACATTTCTCGTGGTTCTTTCAACGCACAGTAAGTAAGCACAGATTGGCTGCAAATTCAACCCAGACTTAGAAACCTCAGCAAATGTTCCTGTGAACTTGATCCAGCCTTCAGGTTTGTTTCATCCAGTTTCAGGTTTCATCGTGAAAGTTTTACTCTGCCCTACACATGCTGCCCCAATAAACCATGCCTCAAACGAAATAAGGACATCAGCAAAATGAAGAACTCATCAGATAGTGATGCTTTAGTTTTATACCCTAAGTAAGAACATGCATTGACAAGCAGTATGTATACAATTACTGCTCTTGCAAATCAGAAATTGTTCATGGTAATGGACTTCAACTTAGGTACAGTTTCTGCCAAGAAACTATTTTCAAGAAATGTGGATGAAATACCCCTGTGCCATAGTTCTTCTCTTTCCCCATCACAATAATATACTAAGAAACTAAGCCTTTTCATCACAATCTGTGCACAGAACCTCCAGCAGGCTCTTCAGACATTCAGGATGTGAAATAATGAAGTCCAAACTTTACTGAGGCAGTATTTTCAGTCTGCATTTACCATCACTGAGGCAGCAATGGGAAAGAAAAAAATAACATCTTTTATAGATCACATGAATACAAAGCCAAAATACATGTAATTGCCTAGCTCATTGAACTTACAACATCTTTTCCTATAAAGCTTATATTACTGGCAATGTTTCCTCACTCCTCAATCATATTAAACCAATAATAATAATAATGAAAAAACCCCAAACCTAGACTCACAATACCTTTAGGAGGGCACACAGATTGTAATTTTGTACAGCATTTCATGTAAGTAGAATTTTTAAAATTTCTTAGTCTGTAATTAAAGCAAAATCCACATTACATTAACTTTTGGGAATGATTTAATTCCTGCATAAAAATAATGTTAAAGAAAAAGAAGATTCATAATTGTAAATCAAGTAGGAAGATAATCAACTCTGATCTCTCACAAGCAACTAAGTTACTCTTCATTTATACACATGTGATTTGTAGAAGTATTCAATTAGAAACTAATTAGAAATTAATTAGAAACTGGGACAGGTAGTTTCCTATAGCAGGTTTTGAGTCTATGAACTAGTCAAGGGCTCTTACTGGACTGAACCTAAGCCTAAAGCCAAATCCCTGCTAACTGAAAGGGATGCAGGTTGGTTTCCATTAGATCAGTGGTACTGTCTAAAATCCCCAGCCTAGCTGGGCTGAGTTACACTGTTCTGACTGAGCCAGATGGATGAAATCAAAATTACCAGCAACATTAACACATATGATGCAAATGAACAATTATGTGCAAAGGACTGTAGGTGCCAATAAGAATAAATGAGATTGCTCTTCGTGGAGCATGAAAGAAATATTAGAAGTTCTCTACCTGTTGATGTACATTTCTTCTACAAGCATGAAGAAGAGTACATTAGTTTTGTATAACTGCACTACAGGTTTCTACAAAACTTTCAGGTTTCTACAGCCTGGTTTCTACAAAACTTTTTCCAGCTTTTGGCATTAAATGGCAAAAAACAACAGCAACAAAAAGGGCAACCTCTAAGAGCATTATGACTAAGTTCTGTGCAAGAGAAATCAGTAGAAAAAAATCATTAAAAAAATTAAGGGAATATACTTTAAATGCAAAAATTATTGGGAACAGGATATCTAAGTACTCCCCTGTGTGTTCTTGAAAGCCCCCGCAAAATATCATTTTTCAGTATATTTAACAGATTATGAGAATTACATTTAGCAAGAGATATTTTCCTCATTATTTTAAATGATAACACGCTTGGTTTTCTTTTTATTAAAGAGCTGCTACATATTGCTGGGTGCAAACTCAGGGCTTTTCTACAACTTCAACATTGGTAACAGATAGTATTTCTGTAGTTGGTCAGACCCCAAGGACCACAATAAAAGCATAAGCTCAAAGTTTTTGTGCTGGAAATATTCAAACAAGGCTTTTATACGCACTCTCTGTGGTTAATAAGTCAGCATCAGCCCTGGTGATCCTCTACATGGAGGATAGGAATTGTTCAGCCACCTCTTGAAAACAGCATTGCTCCAAGTAATCTGGTTTAAATTGCTTCACAACTTTTCCTAAATACTGGCCTTTTAGAAATGGCAGGTGAGAAAATGAAATAAGAAACAGTAGAGAGGGAAGTCACACATAAATGCCTAGACTCACCTTGAATAGGGATGTTTTGGGCTAGGTTTTTTAACACTTTATTAAGCATATTTCACACTGGAAGCTACTGCAGGGAAGGAAACTGCTTTCAACAAATATTTGAGTTTTGTTGAATTTACTTTACATTGTGTGTAGCAGCAGTGGAACTTACTACCATAAATTGTTGCCACCACCTATAGGTGAACTGGATGTTAAGAGGAATGGTCTTGCTATTCACGCTATTAAAGCAAGTAATAAATCCAGCCTATTCCTCAAAAGTTCTTGTGAAAGGTTCATTCAAGGCACATGGTCAATCCCCAATACTGATGGTAGCAGATATGAAATGTTACTTATATGCAGCTTTGGAATAAGTCACCTTTTTTGCACCTCCTCCAGAATCCACAACCCACAACTACATCCCTCTCTGTTATGGTGTCTTGCTCATACATTACAAAAGCTACTCTAATTAGAAATTACTAGATATTAAACAGTCATGTAAGGCAAACCCACAGCAGTTCCTCAATAAATCAAGGACAAATCAGCAGTGTCTACCCCTGTAGCCCATCTACACCTGTAGATGGAATTAGTGCTGTAATTATTTCCTTCTCTGCCTGTATCCTCATATACCACTTGGAGAAATATTTGTGCTTGATTTAAAAAAAAATCAAAACAACAAAACTCAAAAAAACCAAACCTCCAACAGTAACAATGAAAGAAAACCTTTCTCAGTTCTCTGAAAAATTGGAACAAGAAATCTAGTGTCTGCAAAATTGTATTGCTTCAGGGAAACCAAGACTCAGAAAGTACTAAATCAGCCTGACTATTTGTACTATAACTGAGCCAAATTAATTAAATAAAGCCTCCCTTTAATAGCATTTTTTTGCTTAGCCAAGCAAGCCTTTTGAATGTTTCAGGTCACCATAATCCAACATAAGTTACTTAAACAATGTGTAATATGTAACACACACAACTATTGTTAAAGTGCATTGAATTAGATTTTAGATTTTCAAAGGCCAAAGACAGGCAACTGTCCACCTCAATTCACAAACACATTCAACAGCTGTACATCAGAAAAAACCCACGTATTTGCACCAGTTTCAGGGTTTTACTTCTACTTCGTCATGCAAGTTCTCACTTTTACAGCCTTGTAAATTGTTTTCACTGTTTGAGTTGTGGACATTTCAGAAAAATTCAAGGGCAAGATCATAGCAATCTCTTCTCTGTTTTTACATTCATAACAAAAATCCAGTAAGCCTTATGGTTTTGCCTATTGTCTCTACACTGTCAAAAATTACTTTTTGATTACATGATACCAAACCGTCTTGGCAAAATGAGGTAGATTAAACAAAAATCACAGAAGACGTGCCAGGGCTTCCTCCTCTCAGCACTTTACAAGTTTAGGAGATCAGTCCCAAAGGAAAACCAAAAGCCAAAGGAAGCTTTTCTTCTTTGCTCTGTTTTCATCACATTAAAAGTTCCTTTACTATATAATACCTGCTCACAATCAGGGCAGTCAAGCTTCACTAATTCCTTATCATAACATATATCCTCACTGCTCTCTTCCACACTTGTTTAACATCAACCAGCTGCTTTCAGATGGCTTCAGTTTTGACCTTCGTTTTGCTCTAGCACGAAGCCTAGCCAGGATTCCAGTGCACAACACAGGCTCCTTTCAGCTCTGAATTGAAGGTGCTCAAAGACTGCTAAAACCTGTTTCAGTAATAGACCTAGGAGAACCAGCTTCCAAAAGTATTTTGCTGGTGGACTCCAAAATTCCTTGCTGGCCTGCTAAATGCACCCTTGGCCTCAATGAGAGAAGAAACCAACTCTGTCAGGCTCTCCACCTGGTCTCCATTTCTCGGGACACTGGAGTATTGCAGAGGAAGTGGTGGGATAAGGAATGCATCTTTGCAGGATATAAAGTTTTCTCTCTGGCTCAGAATCAAATTGAGAGGTCAACCCAACCGCAAACGTATTTAATGAAAATTAAGGCTGAGACTAACACTTTGGAGTAGGTTTCAAGTAGCGGAAGATGACATCAATGTTCTTTCCTCACGAGCCAAGTTCTCCAGCAATAAGAATATTCTCTCATCTGCACTTAATCTCTAGTCCAGGGCTACAGCCTTGATGTGCAACCTCCAAATTGCAGCCCTACTTTCTGAATGTTTACAACAATATACAAACTTTGTGCTGCCATTCTATTTGCTATGTGGCCTTTGTGTTTACACAGCCCATCTCACTGAATACGAGCAAGACTTTGCAAAGGATGTGCAAGAGCCCTCACCTCATTTTACATGCAAAAATGAGAATGAAGGAGAAGAAAGGGAAACATCAAGCGTCTTCAGACACCTTTGGAATTATGGATGTAGCTTGACGCATTTTAATAAATTAGTGGGATATTCACTACTGGAATGAATCTAAGAATACACAGTGTGCTCACATAACTAAAAGCTAATATAGGAAAAAAGGTCATTCAATAATTTCCATTTTAAACTACCAAATTTATTTGAAAATCTAATTTTAAGTATTTCTGTAGATTAATCCTATGTGTGCCTTTTTGCAAAAACTCTAAGCAAGCAGCTTCACAATGAAATATTGCTCATTTTATACATGAAATTAGACAAAGAAGCACGACTACTTTTATACACAAGGTCAGTGATAAGTAAATTTTAGGTTCATAAAAAAATCAGGCCACAGTCAATGAAAATTACCAGCAGCTGGTCTGGGCTGCCTTGGGATTCCATGGATGGCAAGTTTGCCAATCTGCAAGTCATCGCATGTAGCTAAGACTGTCACAACAAGATTTTAGCAAAACACTGGACAGCATGAATCTTTCCTAAGAAGTTATCTACTCAGTCTGTAAATTTCTCCTGTCCACGTAATGTTTTGTTGCTGTTGTTGATGATGATCTAAAGAAAATAAACTTACCAGGATAGGAGGTAACTAGCTGTGCATGTCAGCCCTTTTTTTTAAATGGCAGAGACAGGAAGAACAGCCACTCCTTTCAGCCATTTTAACTCAGATTATAGTTGAAAAGAAAACTAATCACAATTGTAAAATTTTTGCTCATCATTTGCTTGTAAAAACCATAACAGTTTCTACAAGTTCTTATTTTTGCAGAGGCTCTGAAACTGGGCACATTAATCTGTTTCCCAAATAGCTCTGCAAATGTGTTAAGTAACTGCAATATAAAGAATGAACATATGTTATTAACAGAGTCTAGTAAGAATTAGGACCTTATTGTGGTACAACACAGAGAAAAAGATCTGAGAGTCTTATAAGCCCACATAGCTGACAGCAAAATATCTGAATATGGTTTTTTGTGCAGCCAAAACACAGTCATTCTGAGTACACTACTACTGCTTAGGATCAAATTTAAACATTACAGAAATGAAATGCCCTCCTTTTTCATGCAAGAGACAATGAAGTATTTCTCCTTTGCCTTCCCTAAATGCAGTGACTTCTGCAAAAGGCCTATGGCAGAAAGCTGGGAATGGAAACAGAACTGGCCAAGACAAAAAACAGTGCCAGGAAGACAAGATGGATTTTTCATCAATTTTGGCATGCCACATTGACAAAAGATGAAAAAATACAAATAGAGACAAGAATGCTGAAAATCTTGAGGACTTACACTGATAGCTCTAGTGCTTGGTAACTGAATTACACAGAGGTGTGCACACATTCACTTGCAAGAAATGATGCTGACCTGGCAGTGCTTCTTTCACTTGAGATTCATGGGGTGGAAAAGAAAAGGAAAAATCCTGAGTCTTTCACAGA
>VZTB01008810.1:394106-463775 GCA_013397245.1 Thryothorus ludovicianus
CCCCAGGAAAATCTCTCAGGGCTGAACCACAAGAAGAGTGCAATGTACTGCAGTATCATGTGGTTTGGATGCTCTGCTAAGAAACTAAGGTCTAAAGATATTTAGCTTTTTCATATATTTGTAGCCCAATAGATTTTTAATATATAGCTGTATAGTTTTTAGCACTTTCTCACACTTCAGAACAATAGCTGACTCTTTCTAAAACATTCTTGAAATCTGTTTAGTCTTATTCTCAAGAAGAGACTTTCTAACAAAGACATTTTATTTTACACCAGTGCCTGAGAAACAGAACAAGAAATAGGGCAAGGAACCCCCTGGGGCAATTCCAAGGGGCAGACCCAAGGGTGGGGCAACTGGTCCCTTAAAAGATGTACCTGCTAGATATACTAATTAATTAACCTTATAAAAATCATAGAAATCCTCTACCGTGTGTGCGCATTCCTATATTCTGTGCACCTGAAAGCTTTCATTAAAGAACTGCTTTTTATATTATCCCTTCAATATTATTTGCAGAAGCTTTTCTTCTGATTCTAGGCAACAAAATCCTCCAGATGTAGTCAAAGCACATTGCCTCAAATCCAAGAGCATCCTTCTTGTTATTGCATTAGTAACATAGTGCATACTAAACATAACACTGCCTAAAAGTTTGCCACTTTTTGAAATAACTTTCAAATGATCATTAAATCCTATGGTGTTGGCTGCTTGTTTTACTCCGGGAAAAAACAGGCAATAGCAGTAGAACCAGAATTAGTGAGGTGGACAAGACATAGGTTGAACTTGCAGTGGCCAGAACGTTACATGCAATTAATTTCTTTCACGAACATATATGCACAGAGAAATTACTGATTTTACTTCTCACAGTATTAAAAAAGGCAGAGTAAAAAAACTTTGTCTTGAGAAGTCAATGACAGGTGAAATAAGAGGGAAGTGGGGGGAGATGAGATGCCTGAAGCCTATAGGAATTTATAATGGTAACATTTAGGTAAAATCTTGCTAGTTAAAATCTAGAGGGAGGAGCGAAAATGTTAGATTGGTTCAGAGATGTGCAAGGATAATCTTGTGCTCTTTGTCTAAGAATGTCATCCAATATTGATCACAGGTCTCATTTGTGCTCCCAGTTGTGCACAAGAATGAACTTTATACATTCAACAGACTGCCCAGAGGCAACGCTGAAAACGTTCTCACCAGTGAGCTCTAACTGCTTGCAGGATCGATGCTTAAAACATATTGTATAATAAAACCCTCCTTCTATGACCTCAGTTAGGAATAGAAAAACACTATTAAAAAGAACCTGAGGTTAACATAATTAAAGTGTTTTGGTAGAATTTAAAAGATTTTAAGATTACAATGGTCTTTATTTTCAACAACTCCCTAATATAGCCATTATGCAATGTGCAGTGGAAACAGTATATAATTATGACTGCTTAGTTTCAATTGTAGGTGCATACTAGTTTCCTTTTTCCCCATCAGGATGAAACGTTTTTAAGCAAAGCAATTACTGTATCTAAGAAAAATGTATTTCATGGAAACTGTATTAAATACAGAATTAGTTGTTCTTTTTATGGTACATGCTTCCAATAACACTATGGTATAAGTTATTATGGTACTTCCCACCCTTCATATTCAATGTGAAGAGAATTGACTCCAATAACTAATGCTTTTTTCCCATTTCTGGTACTTACAATCTCGAAGTTGAAATATCCTCATTAAAATTTAATTGTAAAGAATTTTTCATTCACTAAGTTGAGAATAAAAGCTTTTTTATTATAAACATTTTTTAAAAAAATATTACCTTTTCAAACAAAGGAATTATTTGTATGCCTCTGTTGTCTTCTCACTTGCACTAGTAATATTGGTATGTTTGTTTTGGTGTTTTTTAAAAAGCCCAAACACTTCCACGACAGCTGCTTTCCTCATTAACAGGTAACCAGCAGTATCCACATTAAACAAACTTTCAAATATTAGAATGCTGAGAAGTCTCTCTCCATTAGACTGCACCAGTCCAAAAGCCTTGGCCGTGAGCTGCAATGCCAGGTAATACAGCAACCTCGAGAGCCATCACCTCTAAAGACCCAGACTAACACATCAGAGCCACAATATTGTGCAGATTCCAACAAACACCAAACAAAATTCATAGTTATCTTTATTAACTAAAGCTATAAAACGTGCATTTAAGTAGCAGGATAAGGATAATGTTAATCACCGTGCTAACTGCTGCATTCCAATGCAATACAAAACATAAAGGTGTCTTGACCCACTACAAAGGAAATACCTCTAGAAAGTATTGGAAGTTGCTGGCCCAAGTGCTTATTTGCAGCTACTCCTGACAGATCACAGCCAGTATTCCATTCTTGTAGTAGCACTATTGAACCCCTTGCAGACAAACCTCTCCTGTATTTATGGGACGGAAACAGATTAACTGCATCTGCTTTAGCTGTAGTGTGTCTTTTATTGATTCCAATTCTGACTTCTAAGAAACCAAACCAGAAGAAAGCAGGGAATAACCATCAATACTGGGGCACTAAGGCTACACTAAACTTTGTCTGAGAAAGGGATTTGTGGCAATTCAGCCAGTGTCTGATGGAAGTGTTTGATGTAGCAGTAACAAACCATTATGACCCATAATTTATATTTTGTCCACCAGTTTTAAAAGGAACGTTATCTGTCTACATGAGGATCACACACTATGGAGGCAGCATCTGTGTGTAGTTACTGAAAGCTGTAATGGCAGTAAATCTCCAGCAGAGAAAGAGATGGAGCCTTACAGATTTAGACATCCACAATCTGAGGGCTGTCTCAGAACTTCAGAGCTCAAACAGCATAGCCATAATATCATGCCTGAGAAAATAACCAGGGATAGAAAGGAAATGGAAACAAGAGCAAGTTTCAAGTTGTAAACAGAGACTCCAGTACCCTTCCCGCTCTACTATCTGTTTTACTGATACTTTATCCTCCCAGCTATCAAGTCAGACAACCCAGATTTATGTTTTGTTTTAGCTCATAATAGCCACCATACAACAGGGCAGTGAGCAGAGCATAAAGCACACCCATTTAATCTTTCTACCACAACATATATTTAGTGTACATCTTATCATACAATTTTGGCAGTCCCTGAGAATCACATGTCCCTGTTTTCCCAGGCTCCACGAGACCGTATGGCCCACACAGAACATACTGAATATACAAACTTGCAGAGGAAGATTGTTTTAAGGTCTGTAACTCACAGCAGGAACTGAGCTAAGTTCAGTTCCACTTGGAAGCCATAAAAGCATGGGTTTAAAAAAAGTGCAGCAGTATCTGGTGTTTGATATCTAACAGTATGCAACATGTTTATGACATGTATTAGGCTACAAAATCTGAGTTCATAGCCTGGGACAACAAAGCAGAACTCAGCTCTGGCATATGTAGTGGGAAATAGAAAGGCATGTCTTGTACTGTAATGGATATTGCTGCTCCCTCAAGAGCTTGAGTTGCATAGAGCAGGTGGTTCAATGAAAGATACTAGCAGTTTGGCAAAAAAATTAAAATATAATTAAAAGAGCAGCTAAATAGCAGCTGGTTCAAGCACAAGTCAATTCAGATTCAGTTTTACTATACAACCAACACAGTTCCGTTCTCCAGAACTATTTGTTAGAAATCACAGGGCAAGAAAGTTTGGACAAAATATGTAGCAACTAAAACTGTCTCAGACCCATAGAACTCTGTTTAAAGGGTACCAAAATTATGAAATCTAGATGAGGCATCACTTTCAAACTACTTTAAAAGTAGACTGATTCCAAACTGGATGATCAAGTCCCACTTGTCTTAAAACAAGTCCCATGGTCAAGTATGTGGTCTTAAAACACATTAGCTTTTCCCTAATTTAAAAAAAACCCCAAACCTTTCTCCTCTCTCACATTAAGTAAAATAACCAGAACCAAAAAGAGAAAACACCCACGTATATGATGGAAAAAAGGAAACATACCAACATGCACAACAGCATGCATATTGGAAAAAAAAGTTTTATACATTAAATGAGATCAGCAGAACAAAGTGTTAAAAAAGGTCATGGCTAATTTCAAACTATGCTTTTAAGAGTCGGGCTGTCTCCAGGAAGAACAAGGGTTACTTGCCAAGTAGGAAATCATGTCAATACTGGCTATTCTTAATCATCAGTCTCATGTAGTGGAGAAAATGTAGTCATTTCACCAAGTGAACACCACTTCTTTCTTCCATACCTCAAAGTATTCTTCCCCCACACACCCTCTGAAACTTTTTTGCTACAGCAAACATTATAGAAAGTCAAACAGTGGATTCTGTGTTTTGAAATTTGTTGGTTTTTGCTTTTGTTTTGCTTTTCCCCATTTTAAAATGAAGCAGAATTAGAAAGAAAAATTTGGCATGACCCATGAGAGTTTGAATCAACTCTGTCTATGTCGAACTAAATCTTGGGTTAATCTTCCAGGCTTACAGGGTTTATGAGTCTGTATCTCATGCTCTAGACAGCAAAAATAAAAAAGCAAACTGGTCTTTTATGTATAAAAACCAATAATCCATGCTGGAGTATCCTGGAGGTTTCAGTACCACCGTAAGTCAATAACTGAAAAGCTTAGGTTCTGTTACTAAGAAAAGTACTTTAAAAATTGTTTCATTTCTTAATTACTTTCAAGTTTTAGGTTATACAAGGCTGGTAAGCAAGACTTTTAAAGATATGTATTGTGGCTGAAAACGGTTTGAAGTTGTGTAAAAAATCCTCTTATATATTGAACTATTATCAGATAGAACTTTTTTCCATCAAAAGCGAAATCTTTCTCTACTCACACGTGTGAAGGACAATAAAATAGAAAACTAAGCCAAGAAAAACTATCATCTTGCTTGGCATGAGATTGAGCTAAAACATAAAAAACTAAAACCTCATTCCTAAGTATTTGAGCAGCGCAGCTGAAGGGCTGCTTGTGCCCTGTGCAAAAGTGATTAAAAATTTAGTTAAATTTTAATTCAACTATTTTTCCAAAACAGCTGTTGTGCTAGTGTCATATCCCATGGTGCAAAACAGAGTGCATCCATAAGCTTGTCATTTTGGCAGAATATATATTGTGCAAACCAAGATCAGCTATACCTGGAAAAAAACCACACTTACCTATTAATGTAACTTAGAGCAACATAGGTTGGCTGCTGAAGTTCTTGTTTCTCTAACACACGTGGGTCCGTATCTGGAATAAAGAAATACATACACGGAATTGAGCTTTGTGCATTTACACAAATTAGGTGACTGATTGCTGCAAAGTAACCTAAGTGGACACCAGAGATACAAAACAGCTGAACCCCTTTTATCCATAGAGCACACCTAGCACAGCTCAATCACTCGCTCGTTCATTCATAAACACAGTATTGCATTACTACACGCAAGAATTTGAAACATCAACAGTGATGTAATTTCCAACTGTCACACATGCTTTCAAAATCCCTCTCATAAATATTAGTTTTCACTGCTTTCCGTGATTTATAGTGTTAAATGGCTCAAGCTTGCTTCTTTTTTAATGTAGCTATTTTAACATTTTAAGATGTTCCAAGAGTGATTAGATCTCTTCTGTTGGGCCTTGAGAGTTTTCTCTTGAGTTTTGCTCTCTCCCTTCTCTATAGCTTATTTTCTGAAGTTCTGAATCAGAAGAGTCATACAAAAACGCTCTTGAAGCAAAATGCTTGCCAAACAGAGCACTGCCCACCAAAAGCCCTGAAGCAAACACATCCAAATTCCCTCGAGTGCTAACTTTCTCACTCAAATGAAAAAATATGTTTTCAATCACTGTTTCCATTGTCCTTTGGAGTTAAATTGCACTTTTATCTAACAAAGGAGTTTTGGTTTGAATTTCTAAAACTAAAATCAAGGGAGTATGTCCATAATTTAGACAGTTTTCTTCTACCAAAACCCAGGGTTACATTGAAGTTTCAAATACAACTTTGCCCTACAGTCGATAGGCACGTTTAGAAGTTGAGCATAAACAGTCTCCAAAAGTTCCCAATGGAAAGTGTGCATCCTGCCTGTGCAGATTACTGCACAGTCATTAACAATGTGTTTTATGCATTACTTGAAAAGCAATTCTGTGTGTAACTTCTGCATTTTAACTATCAAGAATAAAAATTGCCTTTGCCAAATGGCTCCCCACAGCACTGCTGCTATCTGTCTTTTATTTCGGAAAACCATCTGCTTTGTGTTTGGTGAGGGGGGAGGGTGTGAGGCACTCCAAGCAAATCCCCTATTTTGGATTGTTCGTTTAAAAAATCATTATCTTGATAAGCACATTAGTCTGACTTGATCAGTCACTTCTGGTGTTTTTTGTGGGGTTTAAAACATGATACAATTATTTTGAAATCTCTCTGCTGCATGCCTTGAGGAAGATTTTTAACTGAACTGAATGGGGATGGTGCTTGGAGGTTGGTGTATTTGTCACGCCACTGCTGAAGCAGATAATGTCTTTATTCACGGAGAAGGGAATCCCCTGTCTGCCTCTCAAAGCTCAGACTGATCCTAATCTTTCTCCTTACACTTGCTCCTGCACAGCTTAGGTGGCAGGATTTGCTAACATGCCTTTATCAATATATCCCTGAAGAGATGAATAACTCTAAGAAAGTTCAGTGAAGAGGGATAAAAGTACAAGTGCCAATCCAAGCAGCAAACCCAAGCCTGTAGTTGTGAAGAGGAACAGACCTTGTTGGTATGCCCGGGCACCAGCATGTAACACTCCATATGATGCTAACCAAAGACAGCAAAACATCAGTGATCTTTCATGCTGTCTAACTCACTTCTTTGAGAAAGTCAGGTTCACACAACATACAAAGATCTTTTACTTGCCTTTTTTTCTATAAAACTCCCCATCATTTAGTAGGCCAAGCATACAACTATTGCCATGGTGAATTCTCTTAGATTTACACCTCGGTGGTACATGGCCTGCCAATGAAACTGTCTTGATGCAGAATGTCTGCAGGGCATTAATCCCAGCCTGGACTATTTAAGAACTGCTGCAACCCAAGTTCAGGCATCTGTGGTTAAATGACTATGTCTCTGCTAATCCGGTTCTTAAATGGGATTAACCTCCACCTATAAACAACAGTTTCTGTGACTGAAGGAGACAAAATTGGGGCTGGTTTATATCAGAGTGCTGCACATTATCTGTGGGAGAGGACAAGGAAAGGCTCTAATGGAGAGTCCACCACCCTCCCTGCAGCTTGCCAGCAGCTCCCCCCCGTAACACCAGTAGAAGATGAAAATACAAAGACAAAAACAAAAAGCCCCATAACTTTTGTAGGAGTGTGTTATCAAAGCAGAGAGCAATTTGCCTGCTGGCACCTGGAGAAAGCAGACTCCTGTCTCTCAGAAGGTGCTGCCTGACTGATACATGAGGAACACAATGCAGATTCTATTCCACCTATCTATCCCTTTCCCCTCCATGTATCAGACTTCACATGTTTTTGAAGTCAATTATGCTGTATATACCAATTCCACTAAATAATCCAAGCCATGGTAAAAAAACCTCGTACAAATTTAGCACTTAGAATGCTTGACACATTTTTATTCCTCTTGCAACCAGGTGCTGGGTTGCCAGGCATGGGAATGCTGCAGTGCAGCAGGAACTACACATAACACTGCTGGGTAGTATTTCTCTTCCCCAGCTATAATATAAAAAAAATTACCACAGAAGCTTGTTCTGGGGCCACGGCAATGCTCTGAGCAGAAAAGGGGAGAAACCAGACCAGCTGTGCCACAGCTGGCAGCAGCCATGGCGCCCTGGCACAGTCCTTCTCCAGTAGGGGTGCATGAAGACCACACTGGCAGCCCCTCTGCATCCATCTAAAACCTATATGGCTGTGCTATCTAGGCACATGCACGTGGCCCACCACTGCCAGCTTTTTTCTCACTGTCTAAAAATGCCATCAGCCCATTCCTTTCTGCCTCCATTCCCTCTTCCTCTGCCCAGTCTCAGAAAGTACCTTTCCCTTCTGCCCCTTCCTAACTCCAATTCTTCCTATATATCCTGCCCTCCATAGCTCTCTACTGCTTGCACTATTACGCTCCCCTCTCAAAATGTTCCAACATAAGAAGTTAAAACTTTCATGGGTATGTCTATAACCACTTGCTCACTCTTGTACCACAGGACTGCACACAGAAGCAATTAATTCCCTGGACTGACCTCTTCCCTTCTGCCCCTGCCCCTCCAACCCCTTTATTGCATTTTACTTCCAATTTAGGCAGCCTCTTCTTACATTCCTGATGTTAGTTAGCACTCTTTTGAGCAGAGTGAATGTACATTGTTAAACAGCTACAAAAAAAATCACAACCATGTCAGACTTGATACAAAAAACCCCACTAATTAGAGATTTTTTTTTCTTTCTTTTTTAAGGAATTTCAAGTACAGCTACAGTGAGATTCAGCAGCATTCCCTGATGCTGAACCTTCAAGCCTAGACTTCCAGCACTCTGCTTTTCTCATGGCTAAGCACATTCATACAGATACTAGAAATGTTTTCTCACACCTCACAAACTGCCCAAATCATCTCTTTGAATGTGTGCTGCCCCACTGACCAGGATGTTATGCATCAGCCAACGCTCTCACTTAATCTTACTTGGGAACAAGGAGCAGGGGAGACAAAAATCTGTTATCAATCTCACAAAAATTGCTCTGTATAATGTTTAGCCAATGTTTCTTCAAACTCACATCGACTGGTCAAAGTCAGCCAAGAGTAGCCTAAATAGTTTCCAAACAGACACCTATAATGGATTAAACACAGATGACAAATTTCTTCTTGAAAATATTTAAGCAATATAATTTAGGGCTGATCTGTGTTCCCTTTCTTGTAAGAAAAATATCCAGTACACACACAAAAACTACTCCAGAACTTGAGGGGACTTGATTAACATTACTTTAACTAGTTACCCTCACTTCTTAAGAATTAACAAGGGCTATCCAAGACTCACTACTTCACTGGTTTTGCAGTAACACTGTAAGTCTGGTAGAACAAATTGTCACCTGCTGTACATGAACATGTCTCTCTTCTTATAAACATTATGTGCCAGTGATTTCATTCCACAGTGGGAAATACTGCTTTCTGTAATGCTGTGAGCATTTTTTTAGCTATGTCCTCTATATTTACTATGGTGCTAGATTTTTTTAAAAATGAAATGTTATTAAAATAAAATTTTTATCTTATACAAACTACTCCAGAACTTTGTTTTGCATCCCAGCAGAACAAAATTTACTTTCACTATTGAAAAGAACTCAAGTGTGGATGTTAACATCCTTAAGAGAGACACAATTACTCAGTCATCTTCAAGATTAGACCCTTCCAATGTCTCATATCCACAAGCTGTTTCTTACTGGACAACTAGACAAGTAGTATGAGTGTATAATAAAGGCTGAGAGACCATAAATTACACTGAGCCATCTTTCAACTGCTCACACAAAGCCAGGCCTTTTCTGTGGAGTATGTTCTAACAAAATAAATCACTGAATCACTGACTACTGAAGCACGCTACGATTACTAAAGCACCTCAATACACAGAAATAACTTGCAGCCAGCAAGCACTGCAAAATCCTAACCTGTCAAAGTATTTTAAAGAAAGCAAATAATAAACAAATGCATACACATCCTGTATAAGCACAGTCTTCAATTATACAACTTGGTTCTACATTAATATTTCTGCACAAAAATACACACCGCATCTTTGCTGGATATAATGCAGCAGTAAGTTTTAACCCTAGAAGATACAAGGAAGTTATCAGAAACAACTTCACTTTCATAAGAGCCCTGGTTTTAAAGCACTGTGAAAGATCACTTTTCACCTTACAAAATGCTAAGAAATTCCAGTGGCATTATTTTACAGTCACAAGCTTTCTTCTTACTGGGACTAGGAAAGGTCACTACCACTAGCAAAGTAGTAAATATAGTTTCAGAAGAAAAATAATGACCTAAAGGTGGTAAAAATTATAATGTTCTTCAGCATCTTGAATATGAACTGGCCAGTCCTGGTTTTACCCACCATTTAACAGAAGCAGAGGTTGAGGTGAAGATTGACACAAGTCCAGGTGCCTAAAGGAGACATGGATCCCTGCTCACTTACAAATGCAGTGACTGGATTGTCAAAATTTTTTGGTAGCTGTAATCCTCCAGCAGATTTCACAGACCAACAACCTGAGTAGCTTCTTATGGCTGATAATTATCCTTTTATCCATCTTTGTCATAGGAGGTACTATGCCTATTGATTGTGGGAGTGATTATTAGGGAACAAATTTCAGCCTAACAAGTAAAGTCTCTCAGTGAGCTCCAGTGAGCCTCTGGTGAGATGAGAAGTACAAGACAAATCACTGATGATGTAGATATTACTTTTTGGAGGGAAGGGTTTAGAGATGTCAACATCTTAAAAAGACTTAGGTTTGAAAACTGTTTTCTCTAAGTCATATCAATTTTATACCAAATAGAACAAAAGCAAAAAGGTGAAACTCCCCTTGCCAACCCAAGGGCCTTATTTCTATTTCAGTTTCATCTCTAAAAGAGTAACAAAATGCCTTTAATGTAATGAAAATAATGGCCCTGCAAAGGATTTTAAAAGCACATACTTGCAAGGACCAAGGACTTACAAGTCTCTCCCAAGTCACTTGGAGATGTTAATGATAATCTCACCTTTTTGTGCAAGATCACTCTGGGGTAAACTGCCAAGACAGAGGTTCCCCAGACTCAAACCTGACTTTGCCAGAACATCCACACACACGTCCTGCTCGCCCACCAGCAGGTTTGCAGAGAGCCTGTCTTGTATTTCACTTGGCCTTGAAATTGGCTGATATAAGTCAGCTCAGCTAGTTAATTAAAACCTACACTTCCCTTGAAACTAGCTTGCTTCACTAATGATGCCAAGGCAAATATTTCTGTTGGCTTCCTCAAAAGTCCTCAATTGTTCCTATGTGGATGTAGCTTTAAAAGGCAGAAATAGATAAATTCAATGTTACTGGAAATTGCTCCCCATCTGAAACCTCCATTACAAGGAAACCATTATGAGTTTCACAGTATCAATTCCAAATGCAGTGTAACTCCTGTCTTCTTATAAATAAAAAGAAAAAAAAAATCACAAATTAACACAGATCCTTAATTATATCTTTAATAGAAGAAAAATGTCCTCATCTTCAAAAAGAAGATTATACTCTTCACTTCAATGACAGAACACTAGAGGATAAATATGATTCTGCAAAAGCTTTAAATCTAGAATTCAAGAAAACACCTTTACTATTAAAGCTAAAGTTCAGATTCTGTCCAACATCAAGGTGTTAAATGCCAGAGAGATGGACTTATCAAAATGTGTGAAAGAGATCAGATACCAAACTTTAACATTTCCACAAGAAGCTCTTATAGATGACTTAGCTCTCAAAATACATGACTAAGAAAGCTACATTCAGGCAAGTATAAACAAGAAAACACTGTACTTATGTCAACTTTCACAGTTTTGGTGAATGCTAGAGGCTCCAGAATATGTTTTAGGACAAAATTATGCCTCCTTGGTCTATCCCAGAGTTGCAAAAATTTCTCAGTTAGCTGCAAACAGTTTATTTGCCCCATCAGATTGTAGTTAAGTGCACAAAGCCCGGAAAAAGAAACCCTTGAAGACACAAACCAGGCGTCTGGACTTCCCACACAGCAACTGAGTGATTGCAATTCTGCATTACAGCAGGAGAATAACACAGCCCAAAGACAAAGCATCAGAAGTCACAGTCCAAAAGCTGAACTATTGTGGACTTCTAAAGCCTTCAAGCACAAAAAGGTTATCACTAATCTTAATAACTGCAAATTACATATTACACATGTAGACAAGTGGTTAGCAAAAGGAAATGTCAAACAGGAGGTTTGTTCAAATGGAGGCTGCCTCAGTAAAAAACCCAACAAATATCAATTGGCAATGCACACACAGGCAGCTGGAAGGCAAAGCAGCTGCTGCTGACTTAACACCCTGGATTAGCACACACTGGCCCCTTCATGTTGGTGCACCTCCCAAGGAAGTGAGGCAGTCCTTGTGGAGTTCTCAAGGAAAATGGTAATTTGTAAAAACTGCCCCTGCATTGGAAAGACACCATGACCCCAAGGACAGCATTCCCAACATTTTAGCTTCACTGAGTCTTAACGAATGCAGAACCTCTAAGGTGCAATCAGAGGACATCACTGCAAGAGGAAGTATAAAAAAGGGTCAGAGAAGTTCAAAAGCAGAAAATCATTTAAAAGTAAAGCACAAAATCCTCTGAGAACACCACAACCAACAGCATCCATTCAATAACTCAGACTAACAGAAATGAAATTCCATTTTGGAACACAACCCCTGTGAGGCACAAGAACTCAGGGTTTTGTCATATGAGAAAATACTGTCTTTGTGGGTGATGAAATAATACATGGTATTTCAGATAACCAACACAGAAACAAGTCTGTGCTTTGATCTTACAGCAGAGTAGAACTTTTCACATAACACTACTGTGGAGCAATCCTGTTTCATCCTTGCAAGCTGCTACTATTTAATTCAGACTGTGAATTTCTAAAAAAAATGGCCATTCCTTATCTTGTCCAGACAAACAGGGTTCTGATTACAGCTTCACCTGTATTAATTTAATGCAGTTACTAAAAGTATTTTAGCAACACAACTGTGATGATCACTTAACATTTTCCATTTCTAATTTAAAAATCAAATGGCCAAGTAAACAAACAGAAGGACTTGCAAAACACAAAGACTGAAAAACACCTTTCATTAAAAAAATCATGATATAACCATATGCAAGGTTATTTCAGATATAAACAATACAAAAGAGAAAGAATGCCTGGTGTCTAGTCAAGAATCTTTTTTAAATGTTCTAATTTTTGCAATTAAGTTAATTATTGCACAACTGTAAGTGACCACAGTGCTCCTCAGCTGCTAAAAGCAAGCTTTGCATCTGTCATGCTGTCTTCAAACAGGCAAAGTGAAAAATGAGAGTGTGCATAACTTTCCAGTAACATATATTATATACAAATAACACACAAATAAGAACTGAAGTTCTCAAACCAAACACTTGATCTCAACTTAGTAATGCTTTTATCTGTTTATTTCAACATGTATTAAACTTTGCTACTTTTGAAATCCTTATTACCGATAATCTACTACCTTAAGAAGAGTTTTCCCTTACCAGGAATTAAGAGAACTTTCCAATTCCCTGCCTCTGAAATAAATTGCATTAACTGAGGCTGAGCAGTATAAAGCATTCTAGCTGTGGGCTTTCCTGGTCTCTTTAGAGTGGTGCTGGCTGGAGATACAGCCCATTCCACAAGGGCCCTCTCAGACCTCTGGCACATCTGAACAGGCTGGCACCCACAGTCTGCACTTGCCTCTGGCAGAAAGAATGGCAACCCAATCAGCCCATATTTAACTCATCTCCTGCTATGACCTATTCCTCTGAAAACCCACACAAATCTCCAGCAACAACTACAGAGCAGAGAGCTGTGTAGGAGCTACAAACCTTAATTGTTTCAGAAAATATTATTGTGCACTGTGATTGAAAACACCCTCAATCTCAGGAGCTCACGCCTCAGCTTAAAGAGTAATGTGGTAAATCAGCTACTTAATTTCTATTCAAACAGAACATAATTGCTGGTAACTGGTTGAAAAGCAACAAATGCCAAAAATGTCTTTGTGATCTTTCAGATATAATGAACTGCAAGCACACTTCATGTGCCGTGATGCTTTTCCACTTACTATGCTGATTAGTTTTTATTTGAAACACACAATTATTGCTGCAACCAAATGCAATCATTAATGCATTTATTTGACATTTATTTGACAGCCTCTGTGGTCATGAATCAAACCAACAGGAAATAAGCAGTGCTGAAAAGGTCCTTTAGAGAAGGAAAAGACCCCTCCAAGATCATTGCTATTTAATTTTACTTTTTAAATACTCAGTTTTTAAGCATTTGAAATGTTAACAACTTGCTTGCAATTTCTAAGTACAAATACACTTAATGAAGCTTGACATAGAGAAAAATTAGAATGCCATTTTCACAGAACTTAACAACATTTAATTCAAGTCAAATAAGCTCATGATAGGCCACAGGAGAGTAAATAAAAGGTCCATTTGCACTTAACAGTCAAGCACACAGGGCAACATATATCATTATTAACCTCTAAAATTATCCCATTTCAGTAATTAAATGAGCATTTTTATTCCTCACCACACTATGATGCCTCTTTTGGCCGAGAGTTCAAAACTCGTGTACTGCGGAAAGGCATTCCCCACTTAATTGGGGAAGGTCCTCGAAATCAATTAAAAGAAAACTTAATCCACGATCTAAGGATACTATTCTATACTGAAACAATGGTCAAACCACTTCCATCACCTGCAGCACTGCCCCCAAATGCACACACCAGCACAAGGATGTTTTTAATCATTTTTGCTGGCCCAGGCCGTGCTGGGTCTGTGGAAAGGACTCCTCTGGCCAGTGCAGCTGTATTGCCTCCCCAGATGGCTCCAGCAAATCCCTCTGCCTGCACGGCTGTGACTCCCTGGGGGTGACCTGCTACTGGGGAGAAACACTTTGTCATTCCCTACTGTCCTGGGTTGATGCTAAAACTGTATCCCCGTTCGACTGTTTAGCTCAGAAATAAGTGTTGTACCTTTAAAAACTGAATCTGAGAGTGAAGGAGACATGATGGAATGTCTGAGGTGGTTGTTTTCTAAACATAAAGATCAGAGTTTTCAGCTTTCCTTCACACATGGCCTGTGTTGTCTGCAGTGTGGATGGTGGGACAGAACTCTCCTTTGCTTTTTGTTAGTTTTTGGCTGGCTGACGCAGAGAAGTTCTCTGGACTGTGTTTTTTTTCCTTTTTCTTGGAACTGTTTGAACCTGCTCTGGACTAAACACCCAAAGGGCCCCAGGAGCTCCCACCTGTGTCCCACCGGGCCTGGCCTGGGCCCGGCCTTTCCCAGCCCTGAGGGACCGACAGCAACTGAGCCGAGCTACAGCCACGGGAGAGACTTTCTGAATTTGGCATCTCTGCAGGGCAATGAGAGGGTTTGTTGTTNGCTGCCAGACTGGAGAGAGTGGAGGAAGAGGAGTGGACCCAGCCCTGCCTGCAGAATTTCTGCATATTCAGCCAGACTGCTCCACTTCCAGCATTCACACATTTCTCCCTCCTCTAAAGTCATACACGTCATTACCCAGTACCTCTGGAAGAGACACAAAAAAAGAAGAACAAGGAGCATTCACCCTTGCCCTAAGCATTTCACCAGAATTATAAGGAAATAAATTTTTAGAGCTGGTAATTGATTGATTGAGAGTTGAATTCTGTGGGTTTCTACGAAAACCCAGACCTTGTTAGGCCAAATCCATTGGGAAGTTTGGCCTTTTTTTGGCAAAACTTGGTAAGTAGTAGTAAAACAACAATCTTTATATAGACCACAAGGCTCTGGTTTTTTTCAGTGTGAGGTGAGTACATGCTTATGACCATATTTTAGGATATATAGTTTAGCATAAAGGAAGCAGTTATTTCAAAACAGCTAGTCTTCCTACTAAGAAAACTGAAAATTTATACGTTTGTGTTTGGCCTTCATATTAATATTACTCAGATACTCAAACCCTTGTTCTCATATAGTTTTAATAATGAAAACCTGGCTAAACATTCAAAAATAAATAAAACCTAGTATTATTTCATATAAAACTACAAAATATATATATCTTGACAGTTCTGATGCTTGAGGGTTTTATTTCCCAAAGTAGTAATGATCCCCAGGAGTTAAAATAATATGATTATATCCCAACTCCATGACCAGCTAAACCACAACTGAACTGCAGTGGCACATATTTCATTTACAATGTCAGAGGATCTCCATTTCAGACTATCAACACAGTACTAAATTCCAAGTGTCACTGGAAACAGGCCACCCCTAATTTTGGTTGGAAACACTAATATGAACTGCTATAAGAAGCACAGCCAGGATTTTACCAGTTCAACCTCTTCATCTTTATCAGGAATGAGAAAGAAAAGCTTTTTACTCTTAGTTTTATACTGTGTCTTTGCTCCTCTGCAAACAGCGGGTGTGGGATTTTTTTGGTTTATTTTAAGGGAGGATTGTATGAGAAGGAAACAAAACATATTTTTCCTGTGAGTCACTAAAATTACTAAAAGCAGCTTGTCTTCTGTGCTACTACTCTGCAGTCTCGTAAGAGACAGGATTCCTGATCTTTGCTTCCTGCTGATAGGAAGAGGGAGTGCAAAAAACAAAGCCATTTCTTGTAAGGAAGAAGGAAAGAGCATAATTATTTAGTCTTAGTCAAAAGAAGCTCCAGAAGACAGCAACCACGCCAGGTGGAGCCCAGACAGGAATCAGTTGCATTAGAACACCATGTGCTCATCTAACCTTTCTTTCCAGAAAAGTATTTTTCAAAAATCTGTTGGTACATACCTTGTCTTATACAACTTAATTATTTTATTTCACTGGGAACAATTACACCACCAATATGCCTCATCCAAGGCCATGTGAACAACTCCAGATTTGTCACCAGAGCTACACATGAAACATCCAGCAACAAGCCTCCTCTGTGGGGAACAAGAAACTCATATCACAAAAACACATATCACAATGCCCAAAGGGAGTGAGGGTGTGGTGTGGAAGATAAGAGGAAGATATCACCACTTAAAATAGTGTACAAATGTGAAACAAATACTCTGAGATGAAAAATCTATTTCTCTGCAAACAAACGGTCAGTAAACTTAAATAAAACAGTTATCCCCAAACAGCACCTTTTGGAAGTCTAAGACTCAATTACTGAGATAACAGGAACTGGCATATGAGAAAATTTTTAAGTGCTGTTAACCGTCAGCCTTGAGCAACAAGACAATTTTGTTTGCCCCTAAGTATTAAAACTGAAAACTTGGAAGTTTTTTTGCCAGTAAAACTCACACAGCATTCCCCGGGACAGAAAATATCTTCTCTGCAGTTTTTTACCTTTGACAGCTGTTTTTGAAAGAGAATTTCAAATTATCTTGAGAAGGCGAAATAGAGTATTTAATACACTGAAGTTAGTGAATTGGTTCCAGAATCTCCAGCCACTGGGAAGCGGAGTATAGCAAAGGGTTTGGTGCCCTCCATTGAACAACATCTGGCTATCTCAGTCCAGCTCTTAGAAAGGACAGGATTTCGCAGAGCAGGGAATGGGTGAAGCCTCACAGCTCCACTGGAACTGGATCCTGCCATGTGCTGTCTCACCTCAATGGTCTGAACCCACACAGCACAAAGATAAAGACGAGGTTTTACCCTCATGCAACCATTCATAAACTGAGGCTTGCAGAGGAGAATAAAGCCAAAAGGTAGATGGTCAAGTTTAAAATAGAAAATAAATTTATATAAGCTTAAAAATATTGACATTAAGCATATTTGTAGAAATAATTGAGCTTAATATTCAAAGATGTTCTAAAACCATTATATGTTCTTATATGTTCTAATTTTACTTTATTATCCCAATCAAATCTACACAGCGTCCAACAAAATGAACAAAAAACCCCCACAACCTCCCCCAAACAAGGAAACAAAAAACTCCCAAACCCCAACAACAAAACAAACAAACAAATCAACCACCAATACCCTCCTCCAAAACAAAAACTCCAAAAAACCCTCCAATACCTTCCTCGTACCTAAATCAACCAACCAAACAAAAAAATTGCCTGGTGTGAAAACACAAAGGATATACAGGAAGTTAGTGATTCCTTCAAAATTCTAATCCTATCTTTGCCCTCGCAGAGAATTTGAATATTGAATTGTTAATTAAATAGTGACACCAATGAATATAAAGTTAGCTGACAATAATAATAATAATAAAAGTCTTTACAATTATGACAACAGGAATACCATTCACTAAAAAAGCTCAAAAAAACTTATAAGCTGTTCTTAGGCTTCCACAGTTTTGCCTGACATTCGTGTAAGCCTGAAGCAACAGAAGGGCACTGCACTTTTTGCAGGTGAAAGTGGTGCTCCAGGTTCACACAAGTCAAGGTCAGGCTTCTCAGCAGAGAAAGCTCATTTTCTGCTCAGGAACATCTAAGGGGATCAAGCATTCTAATAAATGCGCTAGGATGTCAAAAATCAGTTTTAATTAAGTAAACGTAAGAAAAAAGATATGAAAGAAAATTTCTCACAAGCAGTAAAATTTCTCCTTGCATTGAATTATGCACAAAAGAAAAATCTGTTCACTCATTTTTGCATGTGAGTTTGAAATGCTGGTTTTTTCTGATGTAATAGCGTAGACAAGCAATGCCTCACTCCTAGCTCAGGGTAACTTTAGCAGGCAGTACAGCCCTGTTCAAAACACTCTTAAGTTTTATTGCATTTAGTCATTTGAAAAATGGATTATTCAGAATTTCCAGAACACCAGTTATTTTGCTATTCTTATGTATTGTAAGTCATTAGAATTACGAAGAACTTAGAAACAGGTAAGGAGGAAAAGAGGACATTCAAGCAAGGCCTTCTCAGATCATGATACTGAAATTATCTACTGCATATATGCACACCTTTGAGGGTAACTAAAAAAAAGATGCACATTCTTCTGAACACTCCAGATGCTAATTTTAAGGTTAGTAGCTGACAAAGAAAATTACTTCAGAAAGTGATGGTATAGTACCTTCTAAATGCTACTACTGTTACTACTAAACAGCAATTAATCAACAAGTAGGAGTTGACAGCATTATCAATTATTACAGCAATAAATCTTAATATGGTTTTTATTCTGTACTGTTCCTCTTCTGATCAACGCTCAAGTATGAAACAAAAAGCACAACATACATTTACTGAAATAATTTAGGAGATAAAAGGTTAAAAGTAGATAAAGATTCTGAAGCTAAGGACAATTTAATCTCTGATTAATTTGTCTCAATATTTATTCAGCTGTGCTGTTACTTATTCTGTTGGAGTTATCTGTAAACACAATTTTGTAAAATCTTATAAAGAACATTAAAAAATTTGGCCTCAAAAGACTATCAGTCTATAGAAAAAGACACTTTTAATTTTAAAAAACCCTGTATTTCAATAATGACCTTACAAGTGAAATTGCATATAATATTAGAAAAATAACATCCAAGTAAGTCCAAATAACTTTCCAAGTATGCTACTACCCGCAACAGCAAGTGCTTTCTATTTTCTATTTCTATTCTGTTTCTCTCTTCTCAGGAAATGGTTTTAGAAGTTTAACAAAGCCCTTTAAAACATTTCCATCAAAGGCTTATTTAGAAAGGTATGGCCTGTTAAAGGGTATTTGTTCAGGGGAAGAGCTTCTTTGGTTTGCTGTTTTTAAACTAATAAAAGAACCCAAGTGGCAACAAAATACTTCCCCAGGTTCAACAGACACCTGCATACTAGCATCAGGACAATATAACTGCATTCCTGCCAGGATTAATTTACAATATTTAACTAAAATTGCTTTGAACTCTTTTTATATTCAGGATTAACATGGTGTGCAAGTATGGTGGTTGGATTACAAGAGAAATTAAGACCACCAGCAAAAATGCTCCCCCCTCTTCCAAAGCATTTTCCCTATCCCTCCAATAAGCCTTTTCTATTCCCTACTCCTGTCTTTAAATACATCTACTAAAGCTATGTGAATTATCTCCCTCTCCATTCAGTTTGGATGTTAGCAAGTTCTAATATTCATTCCTTAATGCAGCATCAGCGTGCTCACCCCGTGCTCTACAGAGTGGTGTTGATTTGCACAGAGAAGCAGAGAAATGCCTTGTAACTCCCCCATAATTTATTCTAGCTCTAAAGTTTTCCACTGCAGTCAGTAGACTACCTAATAGCCTAGTCAAAATGAAGACAAACACCTTCTATGACAGAAAACCGTGGGGAAGGTGGCATGAATTAAAGAGCTTGAAAATAAACACCTTAAACAAACCACCTCAGCGGGAGACTGAGATTGTCTGGCTATGAACTGCAGACAAGATGCTTAGAAAAGCCCCGTAACAAAGAAAAAAGCTGCCATTGTTCGAGGGTTCCCATGTCAGCACCACCCCTGAAGCCAGAAACATTAATAACTTCTCTTTTGTTTTTATTCTTTCTGGAGAGGAGAAGGGAGCTGAAATCAAAACATACAAATAAAAGTATACAAAGATAATTTCTTTTCTTGCTAGTTGAAATTTGCCCGTGCCAAGTACTAATGTATGATCCTGGGGTTGAAGGTTTCCTGTCGTTATTTTGAAAGGGGCAATGGAGTCCTACAATTTGGTTGAATCATAAATAGCTTAGAGACACTCCTCCAGTTTGATGAGGTAATTGCTTACATATTTTCCTAACTAGATTTCTCTTTTTCTTCCTAACACACATGGAAAAATCTTTAATAAATTGGTTTTCAATGAAATGTACCAGACTGACAGCTGTCAAAAATGCTCTCTGCATTGCCTTGATAAGCAAAAATTTACTATAAGCAGTCAAAATGTAAGTTTTTCTACTGTTGTATCACTGGGGTAAAGACTGACTTCCCAACATGAAAGTACAGGCATATCATTCCAACACAGGATGAGACCCAAGCACTCTGACAACCCTTTGCTATCTGACTTCAATGGAAAAAAATCCAGTGGACTGTGAAAGGAAGGCACAGGAAGGTACAACATACTCTACCATCCATCAGTATAAATCATCACTGGACTGGGACAGGGAGGGATGACAGGAGGCAGACTGCACTGCAGTCATGTTGCAGCCTGAGGTAGTGTCTGCTGGGAATACAATAGTTCATTCTCCATGTTCATGCAATAAATAGCCTTTCTCTGCAGCTACTAGTTAAGATTATAAATCAGTATGTTTTGCAATATTAAAAGCCACTCCAGCTGCAAAGGAACCAAGATCATAAATTCTTTTCAATGCACTTTGCAATGAACAGCTTCAGACAGTAGCGAGGCTTTCCTGGGAACACTAGACAGCTGCAAAATAGCTGCTTCAAATTCAGATTGTATTACAGGAGATGGAAAAGACCTATATGAACTACTTAATTAACAGATCAAGCCACCAAGACCCATGAGGAAAAAAAAAATCAGCTCTTAACAAAAGGTTTTAACTGTTTCTTGAATCCCTACATGATGTTTTAGAATGAAATCCAAAATCTCAGTTGAAGGACATCTCCAGACCTCATCACCCCATTGCTATTAATGCATGTCAAGTTAACAGAGGGGGCAGAGTTTGAGGTATCTCGCAGAAGGATGAGCCTGCTAACTCTAGAGGTCTGAGGAACCCACAGTAGCTCTTCCTCAAACAAGCATCAAAAAGATCTTTGCTAATCCATTTCTTTTCTCATATGAAATCAATGCTTCTTAATCTCCAGTTGATCACATAATTTACCAAAAAGGAAGTCAAACTATTTTTTCTACAATGCAAGGGCAGCTATAGTTGCCCAAGAAAATTACCTCTCTGCTGTTCATCAGACCTGGTTATTTAAGAGTATATTTGGAATAGAATGGGAAAGGAACACTGTAGTATCTGCCATGACCAGTAAAGGAACTTCACAATTCTCTGGCAAACGATGATCAATAGCTGCAATTATTGCTCAGTGGTTGCACTGAGACTTGCTTGGGCTCTGCATGGGAGAGGAATGCCATCAGCAAAAATGCACTGTTCTTTAAATCCAGTTATGTTCAACGTGAACAAAGAAGAGAGGCTACCAGCTAGCACACTGCCTGGAACAGTGGACATGGAGAGAGTAACAAGCTATGCTGTGTTTCTGCAAGGTGGAACCCATAAAAAGAAAAGCAGAACTGGGGGTTGGACTGGATGATCCTGATGGGTCCATTCGAACTCAGCATATTCTATGATTCTCTCCTTTTCTGCTTCTCACAGTAAGTCTGGACATGGTCCTGGTCTCCAGCACAAGCAATGTGTCTTAGGTCTTGTTTTCTGGGCAAGTATAAAAGGATCAGCTTCTTTCCCTCAGGTTTAAAGCCAATATGAAAAAGAACTGTCAGGAAGCACCTTGAAAAAGCATATCATAGTAAATACTTTTAGCCCACTATCAATAATAAGTTTGTCTTAAAAAAAATTATCAAGTACCGAAGTTACTTTTGGTCCCAGTTTAAATAAGAGAGTGAATACTCTGCACTGGCCAGGATCAAAGGCCTCAAGGTCAATTTCCAGCTCAGTCACACACTGCATAACAGTCCTCATTTCTTTGCTCAATTCACATTTATTTTTACTTTTTTGCACTTCAAACCTTCTTCTGCTTGCAGTGCATAAAATTAAAAAAGATTCCTGAGGGTACATTGTATTTGATGGTGCAATTAAGTATCTACAGACTGTGAGATGTGTGTACTTCAAAATCTTCCCATAAACACACTTTTTTTCCCACAGTTCCAACAGACAAAGTGCCATTTGCCTTTGTTATTACCAGTACTGGAAGGCTGCAATGAGGTCTCCCTGGAGCTTTCTCTTCTCCAGGCTGAGAGAATGGCTGTGCCATTCAGCTTCATGTCATCTGTAAACTTGCTGAGGGTGTGCCTGATCACACTCTCTGCCACTGATAAATTAATGAGCACCAGTTCCAGAACCCTGAAGGACACCATCCACCAGCAGCCTCAGCCTGGACATTGAGCCATTGACCACAGCTCCCTGGCTGCATCAGGGTACCAAATAAACAAAGGACTCGGGCTCTAAGGTATACAACACTGAGGAGAAAACATAAGCGAATGTGTGTAACTCTAGTCACTGCATGCATCCAAATATTCAATCATCCACAAGTGCTTGGAGCCACTAAAACAGAGTGATCAGGGTGGGTGGGGAGGATGACACCCAAAACCACCACCACCACCCTGAAAATCAAAAAGAAGCACTCAGTTTGAGTTCACTGTCATATTTCTGGCAAAATATCTGCTGAAGCACTGCAGAGAATTTTACAGGCCTGGAGGAGACGCTGAAGAAATACAAACATATCAATGAATACCAGCAGTGAGAGATAAACAGTTTCAAATGCTTTGTACAACTAGAATCACTTTGCAGCCAGATTCATTGCCAAGATGAAGACTTGGAAGGCTTCTGTCAGACTATTTCCAATTACAGTGTTTTATGAAAACACAGGGCATACAGTACGCCTTGATGAGAAAAACCAGTGTATATATAGGCTCATCATCCTCAAGCAGAAAGCACTGAGGTAAGTACCAGTTGTTATGGATACGTCTGCATAAGTAATGGGTGTTATTGCATCTAACCTTCGGGTTTCATTTATTTTATATTGGAGGGTGTGGGTGTGTGTAGAGAGATTTATGGTTTATGTTATAAACTTTCATCCGCCACAAAATCCTGAAGTGCTCTTACACTGACGAAAAAATACCTCTAAGCAATGAGGTTAATGTAAATTCAGAGGAATCAAATATCTTTAGAAGACTTTAAAAAATGCACTGCTGATTGTTCTTTTAATCAGTTTGTGTATCGCTCAGAAATTCTCTCATAAGCAATGTTCCTCACTGGGTATGCACAATTAAATGTGAACAGATTTCATGACACAACAGATACACAATTCATTTGTGTATTCCTTGTGTCAACTGACCTCTCGGTCTATGAGCTGTTTTTCCAATGACTGATGCTATCTTGGAGGGAAAAAACCCCACCCAACCATCTTTGATGACCTCACAGTTAATACATGAGGCACATACAGGCTACAAATACCATCATATTTTATACATTTTTCTTTGTATGCATACAAGACAGGAGGAAAGATTGTAAGGACCAGAAAAATCATCTATCAGACAAAATTTTAAATCAGTTTTGATACTGATACCTAGTAATACAAAATGAACATCTGAAACCAGACGTGTGGGTTTAGAGTTTTTAAAAATAAATTTTAATTTCAGTTAGAAAACAGAGGGTTACTAATTAGAGAGAGTAAGCCCTTCTGTTGGGAAAACCTGACAGCTCCAGAAAAAGTTCATGTGTTTTGTATTTTTAAACGAAAATACATCCTGCTTTGTCCTACTTATGTAATAATAATAAAACCAAATAATTATACATACGTATGTATGTGCACACACACACATATATACATGGCCCAGTTTGATAGATCTGTAGATGAGTCAAATGATAAATGAGTCCTAAATTTTTAAGCCAACTTCTCAAGTTGGACCTATCAAGACTGATAGAGTTTGAAAACTCTTGGCCTACAAATCTCATAGACCATGACTTGAAAAGTAATAAACTAAATTCAAACCTTGGCCTGTTTGCTTGGACCTCTGCTCTTCTTTAAATTCAATCTCGAAAAGCTTTGCCTCCTCTCCTCACCTGTCAGCAGACCCTAAAAGCAGTTTGTGCTCACTCTCATTTTTGGTCAGAGGAACAAGAGAAAAAGCTTTCAGGTCTCCCTTCCCAGAGACTTCAGCAGCCCATCAAAAGAGTTGTAAGGAAGTAATCTTTCAAACTCTTCAACAAACAGCCTCTGGTAAACTTAAAAAATTCTTAGAAATTTTTTACAAAAATTTTAAAATTCTTTTGCTTTTTTACAGTCTCATTACAAACATCTACTACGTTAAAATAATGAACAATTTCCAGAGATTGTAACCTTGACAAATTTGAACAGTTTTCACTAAAAAGAATCCACTTTCCACTCTCTTAAGTTCTAAAACTTGCTTCAAGACAGAGATATAGATCATCTGAATGAAATAGGTAAAGTATCTTTCATAGTAGGGAAACACAGTTTTTGCTAATTTTCTTTAAAAACCACATGAAACTTTTATTGAAACTTACAAAGAATGTGTCCAAAAGCTGACACTAAGCACAAAAAAAAGCCTGGCATTTAGATGTGGAAGGGATATAATTAAAAATACTTTTGAAATAGAAAACAGAAGTTCATTGAGAGGTCTTACCACAATTTCTTTACATATCTTGGTAGTTTGCTGTTTTAAGTTATCTGCTGAACAGATATAGAAAGAAGGAATTGTCATAAACAAAAAGCCTTGCTGACAAAACAAGGGAATCTTGACAACATAAACAGAAGGAGATACTATCTAGCACAACCTTTCTTTCTTCTGCCCTTCTAAGCATTTCTTTAACCCCTTTTCCTTTACTTTGAAACAAGAGCAGAGGGGTAGAACTTGCCAGGTAACTTTGCATCTTATCTATTTAATCAATGCCATCCTCTGAAAGGGAAAACTAAATCCTTCCCACTTCGGAATTTCACAGTTTAGTAGGTGCCATCTGGCACCATCAGCCTTTTACTTCCTCTTCAATTTTTCCAAATTTGCTTCAACTTTTTGATTGCTCCTCGAGTTTGTTGTCAGTAAGACCCACAATATCAGCCACCTCCATACACATCATTGGATACATTCTTTGAAGCAGAGCTGACAAATAGAATCAGTACAGATCAAAAGGACAGCCAGTTCTTAGAGGCACGTATTTTCTGATCTCATCTCATCATTACTTTGTCATCACAATCAGCTGCAGTATTACTTCTGCAATGTCAGGATCAGCTGAACTCCTTTTAATGTAAGTCCTGCTGTTTTTAAAGCTTTAACGATGTTCCCAAATAATTTGCCAGAGAACAGAATTTACCACAATCCACCTATATGTGGAAAAGATGACTGAAATTAAATAATGAAAGAAAATACAGGGAAGAAATTAAAATCAAACTAATATGGGAGTTATTTGAATGGGATTTTTAGCTGCATGAAGAGATTTAGCTAGGAAGTATACTATATCTGTAAGTCCAAAATTGTGGCACATTCATCAGAAAAGAACTCAACTTCAATATATGACTTAAGTCAGTCAGTTGAATCTGTAGCAAAGGAAGATTTTTGTTTTCCAAAAATCATTGTTGCGCTAGTTTAGTTGTATCTTTTAATAACTTACTTATTTTTATATTTTGACCTCACACACACAAAACCTATAAAATCACACAGCTTTTGTGTATGCATTTAAAATGCATACACCTCCTAAAACTAGCTCAAGAGCATGAAGAAATTTTAAGTTAGAGATTCCTGCCTACTAAAACAAACAGAACTCCTGAAAACACCAGTCTCAAAAGACTTGCATTTTCCAGGTGCAGTAAATTCTTCGACTCTTCTCATGGTGAGTAACATGGAGGTTTCCCACATTCTCAGCAATATCAGGCCACGCCATAAGGAACTTTTTACTTAACTGGATAAGCAGCAGCATTTCTTCCCCCTTCCCCCAGACACATTTCACAACTGCTTCTGGGAGAAATCCCAGTTTCAGGAATTGGTACATTCAGCATGACTGCTGCACTCTCACTATGCCTGAACTTCATGGACCCTGTGAGCTACTGGCATTTGGCTCCAAGTTCAACCAGAAAATACAGCTGTATGTGAGAACTGCTATAACTCTTATTTATTTTACCCATTCAGGCATGTTCTCTGTCTGTCTCATTCTCCTCGCTCCAACCTGCTTGTAACAGCTATGCAGCAATTTAACTCCAGAGGAAATCTGGAGATCACAAAAAATTATCTCCAATAACAAAATTCAGGTCGGTATTTGACCTTGCCAAACGAACAGGTTCTTTCACCAAAAGACAAGCCAGACATTTGAACTCTCAAGCACTGCCAGGACAGAGAGCAGCTCACTTGTTCAGATGAGCAGCCAGTGTTCTGAGACCTTAGAGATAAACCAGACAAAATGCTGGACAAGAACAAAACGTACAGTAACAGTATACAAAAGCTGGAGTCTAGGTTAAGAACACAAATGGGGGGCGGAACAATTATGCAAAGCCAAGTTTAACTCATAAAACTAGATTTGAAGCATAAGATTTTATCCTTCATTCTTTGTGACTTCTGGGAATCTCAGAGTACACCATACCAACTCAAGACTACAGAACAAATTATGGAAAAAACTGTTTGTACTATGATGCTTTCCCCATTACCAGTTTGGAATGGATTTATTATGCAAATTTCACTTCTAACATGCTATAGGTAGTTTAACAAGCAGAAATTTACTCCTATCTCCATCTTTGTTGCTATTTCCTGCCAAGTATGTGAGAGAGTAAGCAAAACTGCCAAAACCAAAATGAACTCAGAAAATAAGAGATGTAAGAAAGGCACAGGTATTTATGAAAATCATTTCCCAGGTAATTTAGATAGTTATTAAGATTGATATGTTTTATGCTGTAGCCTCTGGCATAAGCTTAGAAGAACAAATGGCTTGATCTTGCAACCTTTCTTCACACAGTTTAATCTTACTGCCTTTGAGGAGTAACCTACATGATAAGAGGGCAAACAATGGAGAAACTGATATCAAACAACTTAGATTAAAAGATACTGAAGTGAAAATAGTGTTAGAAGAACTAAGTCTATCTGGTTAAGAACGAGGTGCAAATAGTAGTCACAATATTTATTTTTAAAATTTCTGTAATGCATTGCACTCATCTTTTGGGCTGTTAGGCCATGATGATGGCACTGGCGGCAGTACACAGAAGATGAAGTTACAGAACACTCTTATCAGATGCCTCTCTGAGATAATCACAGACACAGGCTGCCCTGGGAAATCAGGCACTGCCTTCCACTACCTGCAACCCTGGCGGCACCGCAGCTCATTGCCAACCACGCAGTAAAAGTTCAACTCTTGAAATAGCTGCCACAGGGGAAAACAGGTAGACTGCACTGGGCCACAGTTACAGAAACAGAGCAGAGATTTTACTTTTCAAAATACTACTGCTGTCATGCAAAATGACACTGGGGTCAGAGCTCTCCAGCAAAGCAGTCAAAAATGAAAGCAATTAATTTGTCATTACTCAGTTTATCAGCCAGAATAAAATGAAGTGCGCAAGAACTGTATCTTATGAAGCCTCGGATAAATGGTAATTTGCTCTGTGAAAAGTTCATGAGGCAAAAACAAGACCTTTGATACACAATAAAGCGTGGCTAAGAGAGGACAAGGGTGGCAGTGCCTCTGAGAACAAGCTTCCTTCTGTGTCAGAATTCAAAGTTTCAACTAAGATGAAAGTTAAATTTTTTATGCCTGCTTATGTTTGTGCTATGTGAAAGGTGATGCAGATGAAAACTTGCAAGGAAATGGCAGCATGACATTATTAAAGAACATGAAACCAGCAGCCAAAAAAATAACATCAAGAAAACGATCATGAGAGACGAGAGTGGGCTAATGCAAGCCCTGGGATATATGAGTATGCCCATATGTCTTGTCAGCTATCATGATCTTGACTTTTGCACAAGGTGTTTTGTCTCACTTTCATACTTTCCACTAATTTTCCACTTCCTATGTATTCAACAGAGCTACTTCTTTGGAAGACAGTCTGTATATTCAAACCCCTCTCCACATGGTTCAGGATAGCATGTCACAGCTGCCTAAACTCCTGGCATGGCCTTACACCTTTCAGTACAGGATTATGACATCTTTCAGCAAAGCATTTTTTGAGTTTAAATGGTTTGTCTCAAGGCTCTCAGTAGGGAACTGCAGGGTTTCATGAATCATTGCAAAGATGGAAATACCTGCTGTCAACAAACAATCAGACCGCAACTGTTTCACATAAAACCAGAGGACAGATGTATCCGGAATGGTCCCACTTTGCATTGCTCTACCAGTGGCTCAGAAAGCAAACAGCTGTGCAAGTCACAAGACCACACACCCTGGATGAATAAAGTATTTTCACTATGATTGCTTATATGTTCCTTTCATAAAATTCATTTCAATCTTCACCATCAGGGCCATTGATTTGATTTCCATTAGACATCTTGCTATCTATGTCCCACTCCACATCCACATGACACAGGCTTAACTTCCACATAGCCAAAATATGCCATATAAACAATAGCTCACTCCAGATTGTTTATTTTTCTTAGGATGATAGCTGCAGATATGTTCCACCAATCTCTGCTTGCATTGGACATCATTTGAGAGACTGGAGAGCATCAAAGCAGAGGAACTCCAAGATATTTCCATGGTGACCTCAAGCTTTAGATGTGTTAAATGTGATTACTGCACATTATTTTAGAAAAAGGATGAAAACGAGGATATCATCGAGATAGGGAGACAGCAATGAGGTATTTCAATAATTTTTAATACCTTCAAAAATACATCCTAATTGGACTGCGCTAAGAATCAACAGAAATGCAACTGAAGGAGCACCAGAAAAAAGGCACTCCCAGTATTCATGGGAAACTGGTGATGATGTGTTGACAAGATAAACATTTAGGTGCTTAATCAGCTTAATCAGCTTTTGAAACATGGTTTTTAACACTTTGGAGCAAAAAAAATAATTAATAAACACAGCAACAAAAGATGACAACTGTTCATGTGATTACTCGTTTTTCTTTGTTAGAGTTCAAAAAGCACACGTATGACATAGACCTAGCAAAGGCTGGAATATACCCCCGAGCTAACTTCTGCTTGAAAACATCTTTCAGGGAATAAGTGACAACATTCTGTGTTATATTAGCAGAGAATGGCAAATACTACTCTACGCAGCTGGTGATTTTTTTCCTGGATTTTGTTTCACACTCTTCCCCCTCCTTTCCCCCTTATATTCCTAGATTTATTTTCTTTTACGGTTCATGTGCTAAGGTCCTATATAAGTCTCAAAACTGTAGCCAAAACTCCAAATTCCAGAGGAATGCAAAAGACTATTGAGAAAAAATATTTCTCTGTAGTTTTTCCTAAGTTTATATATATACATATTTAGTAAGTTTTAAATATGAAAGAACTTCATTAACCTTTCTCCAAAGTCATGCAGAGGTAATATTATATGAAATAGTTTTTCTCCTTTATATGGGGTTTCTTTTAAGATTAATACCTCAAATACCTGAAGTGGGGACTTCAGGAATGAACAAACACAAACAGTTCTACAAACCCCATCTGTTCTTCTTAGGAATGAGAAAACCTTTCAGGGTGCTCAACAGACAATTTTTAAGAATCATGATGAAGAGATAACCCACTGTCTGTACAGAGTATTCTTTGGAGGAGATGAAATCTTTGTTCTACACAGATTACAGAGAAATGCACATTATGAACCACAGAGTTGTAATTTAATGGAACTAGGAGCCACATCACAGACACAACACGATGCTTCTCAATACATGCATAAAGGAACTGGTTTAATCTCTAGAAGAATATAGTTATATAAATACATTATACGGTACCCAAGATTAAAACAATCTCCTGTTCTAAAGTAGGACATTCTCAAACAAAGTGTTACAACTTTCTTGCTAGCATTTCTTTCAAAAACATTGCTCTACATCAGTGGTCAAGACTTCATATTGAATCAGGGCAGACAGTTGTTAAAAGGACACAAGGTAAGACAATTCGACATTGGCTGTACAAGCCACAAAAGAAAGTAACAACAAAAACTATTGTTTTTTACTCATAGACCCCTTTGTTCACTTCCCTATCCTCATCCACCAAGCAACATTACAAGTACACATTTTCAGCCTGAGTTGTAATACTCCCAAGACAGCTATTATAGTATTAAAGTAAATTTACAGCTTTTATTCTGTTATATTACACAACACAGGGCAAAATAATACAAACACTGATTTCCCAGATATGACGTTACAAAAGTGAAGCTGTGGTAACAGATGAGTATGGTCTTTCTTTCCAGTTTAAGTAATCCCATATCTGCTACTTTGACACAAAAATTCTAGCAAACCTATCACCTAAGAAATGAACTCTCTGCCAGCAGTCTGGTTTGAAACACAGAAGTCAGCAAATGCCTTTTTATCCACCTGGGATCATATCTCAAGAGACATATATAGCTATTAAGTCTCTCTTCAGGTGCCCAAGCAAGTTAGAAATTCAAATGGCTTTTCAAGAAGAACAAACGCATACTCCAAACCTATTAAAACAATTTAGTGAGCACTAAATACAGTAATTCCCTGTTGCAATTATATTAATGATGGTGCAAGGGAACTTCAAATCACAAAGTGTCAGAAAACTCTAACAGTAGTTAAATATGGTGGAAGGCTACTAAAGGCAATCTGCATTTATTTTATTTAAATCAGTTGCATAAAAGTTCCGAAGGAATAAGATACAGTTATTACCATTAGTAATACTAGAAGTTGCTCAGATTCACTTTGTAGCCATTTTAAACTGAAACATTTGCACTCAAGAGCCCAATAGAAGATGCAATTATCACAGTTTAGTTTTATTTATTTATTTAAAGTCATCCAGCTTTCAGGTGAAAGTGAACATTTTTAAAGAGACTATTTTCAAGTAAAACATGAATGTATTTTTCCCATAAGAGTAAAACAATCAGCACAGCAGGTTTTAATCAAGTAGTTTACATTCCCCTACCCAGAACTCTCCAACTACAAGCGTCACAAATAATCTCTCTTTTCAGATATCAACAGGCTAAGAAATGCCAGTTACAATTACAAATTCTATGAAGTTGACAAACACGTTCATAGTAACAACCACTCCTTACCCCCACGAACTCTCATAAACCCAGGCTAAACCTAATGGATTCAGCTCTTCTGTAACCATACTCTAGCAGTTGTCAAGAGGCTGCTCTGCAAACTCTTTTTTACAAAATAATTAAATCAATCGAGCAAGTAATTTCAATCTACAGATTCTGTAATAACTTGAATGAGGGAAATGTAAATTGAAAAGTGATAGCCCTATTGCCAAATTAAGAAATAATATAACCAGTAATCTCACGTTGGAGATCTCCAACAATTATGAAGGAAGAGCCATGACTTGTTTCCAAGTTCTGTGTCAAATGTGGGCAGCACAGCAGTATCTCTCAAAAACAAAATTTCACAGTCCTTGAAATTCACGAAACACTAAATTGCACATTCATTCATCATCACTTCGCAGAAGAACCTCCTCAGCTACTTATAGAGTGATCTTTCTAGAATAAAATTTCTCTGGCCTGAACCCACAACTTGATCTTCTAAGCTGAGTTTTGGGTTAGACTGTTTTATGTCCACAATGAAAAGCCAAACAAATTTCCATTAGATTTGCTGTATGTCACTCAGACCTTCTGTCTCTAGTTTCACTACCTCTGCTGTCCTCAGACTCTTGCCTGCCAGTGCCAATGAAAGCATTGTAAATCCCACATAAGCTATCCTTGGTTTTCACACATATCCCAGGACATCCCCTTGTTTTAAATATGCAATCCTATGCTAGTTACTGGCCAGGCAGAAACAGCCTTGTTTGAGCTCCATCCACATCAACCAGCTGCCAAATAAAGGGAAACTTCACAGCTCTCTCTCTCACTCTGCAGAGGCAGTAATCCCCCCAACCACAAAAGCTGCATAAAGTTTCTGGAAACATATTATCATTGAGGTATTATCCTATTATAATTTTTACTCCACAGTTGAATCACAGCATGTATCTGCCAACACATTCAAAAACTATTAGAAGGAGATATAGTGGTATTTAAAATTTTGTTCTGAGCAAACCTAAGAAAATAACCAACTTCAGTCATCTTCCAGGAAGGTCTGGATAAAGAGTTACTGTAATCACTTGTGTGCCTGTATTAAAAAAACCAAAAAACCAGTTGTTAAGCACGTTACTAACTCCATGGTGTATTAATTCCTCTAGCCATAAGCTTTGTAGAGAATAAAGAAGAAATGATGACTAGACCTGATGTGGCTTCCCCTCTTCTACTCCCCCATGACCTATTGCAGCATAATTGTAAAGACAAGAGGAGAAACATTCAAAACCTTAAAACCAGCAACAGCCTGCTCTAAGCATGTTTGCAGCAGCATGACTGCCATCCTGGGAAGGCTTTTCCATCTGTCTGCTGTACTGTGAAAGCCTCCCTACCTAGCAGTGCACACACAGTAGCATTCTATTTATCAGCATGGTCTGATTCCATTTATCATGCAGACCACTCTTCCTGTTTTAAGCAAACAGGACAGAATGTTCAGACACACTAAAATTGAGAAATTTTTCCAGCTATTATCTGTTTTCAGTCACTTTCTCTCACTGTCATCGTATACCTGCTTCAGTTCCTGTAACTACAGAACAAATATCTAATGACAAAAAATGCTACTAGGCTGAAAACCACTTGTAATAATTCAGCGTCTTGTTGCTGGGATGTGAAGCTACTGATGGAGGAAAAACACTCGACACACATGTCAAAGTTACAGAGCTGCATAGGATCCCAACAGCCCTGGCACACTTCCAGCTGTGTTGGGTTACAGAATGACATGGGAAGCCTCTAAATTGTTACTGGGACACCAAAGACAGAGCAATTCCAAAACAGAACTGGGGAAAGGGTGAAAGGTGAACCCCTAAATTGTACTATATTAAGGGTCACAGGGTACTTATGCTACAAGCTGTAACTGGCTTTTTCCATTTTGCCTCTCTTGCTTCAGCTAGAGAAGCAATACAGTAAGAAAGAAATACCAAGCTCTTTTTCAAAACCTTAAACAAGTGACGAAAGTTGTGAGATAAGAGGGATCATGACTCAAATTCTAAAATTCAGGTCTTGCCTATTCTATCAGACCACAGCAATGAAGAACTAGTGAAACAATGAAATTGCAATATAAAGAAGCAGCAGAGTGAATGACAATTAAACTCTGTTTCACTGCTTTCTTCTTCCTGAATCTAATCCCTAATCAACATTTTGGGAAAGCCACCTGTGTTAACAGTTCAAAAATTTAGATCCCAAGGTGAAGAATAAGATCTTGCAGTCAAAATTTGATTCCCATAACAGGCTCTCCATTAGGAATATCTAATATCATCCCACTGACACTATATGAGGTAGCAAAAGCAATTACATTTAAAATAAGATACCTGGAAGACTAATTATTCTACCTAACTCTCAAGGCAAACTCCTTTATGTCCTCAATTAAGAACTTGAGGCAGAGAACACTTAAAACTATGTTTAATCATTTCTTTAACATTCAATGGTTCAAGATCTATGACAGGTACTATAGTTTTAAAACTGAAGTTGAACCAAATAGTTCATAAAATGAAATATACAGAACAAACCAGGGTTTCTCTCATCATCTGGAGGTTTGCTACATACTGATTGTGGCCATGCTGTTCAATAGCAAAGTGCTTATAAAAAGACTGTTGCAAAGAATCACTCTTGGCAATACACAAGAATAAACCCTCTATGGTTTTCATTTGAAATCTGATTAATTTTGATTGATTTATTACACTCCTGTCGCTGTGGGACACGTAAGGACACACACAAACACTCTCGGTGAAGAAGGTTAAAAACCATTTTATTCTAAATTTAAAGTATTTTCACACAGACTAGTGATTGGAGAAGAAGGTAGACACCTCTCCCATACTGTTGGTCAAGACATACGTTGTTCTTCACATTAAGAGAAAATATGTAAATAATTTCGTTGTAACAAAAACATACTTTTGATAATAACACCCATGTGTGAGAAAGAACTAAGAATTAGGAAAAAACATTAAGTTAGAAAGCACTTCAGAAAATTTAGAAAATGAAAACAACACACTCCTTCACAGGATTTTTCTGGCCAGAACTACTGATGAGAAGTTGTTTGCCAGCACTGAAGCTTTAAGTTAGTTCAGCAGAGATGCTTCAGATCCTTCTAAAAAATTAATTTTTATAGCGTAAATCTTTATTGTTTCAGCTAATGTCAAACAAAATTCAGCCTTGTGGTCTAGGTAAATTTGTTTAGAACAAAGACCAATGGCTATTTCCACATCTGGTCAATTAAATTGTTCTCCTGAGTCTGCAAACATCAACACATAGAGAGTAAAGTCTCTTAGCTGAGGTTAAATGCTCTTTTATAATCCATTTGTTGTAATCCTCATCATTACCTTCTCTCAGCAGACTGCAAAACAAAGATGTCAACATGAAAGAGAGCACAAGAGTACAAGGAAGAAAATTATCATCCAGTAAGACATGACTCCTGGAAGTTAGAAAATCATGGTTCAATCCTAATCTGCCCGTTCTAAATATCTAGGACAAACTTCTTGGATTTGCCCTGCTTCAGTCCTAAATGATAACTATGCCATTCAAAACACTCTGAATTTAGGAGAGGATGGATGGAAGAGCATATTATACAAGAAGCTGCTCTTAGGAGACAAGTATGTTGGTTCCACTTTGCTCAACTCTTGGCACTACTAGCTGTATCTTCAGAACATAGTTTTTTCACATGCAACATGCTCACACTTCCCCTCAGAAAAAAGGAGAACAGCAGGACCCAGCAGAGATACTGAATAGAGAAAATGGGGGAGTTGAGAGATCAAATGGAGTTTCCTCATACTGCCCTCTAACCTGCTCTGTGGCAGACAACTGGCTTGCTTTTTCCCTTTTGAACACAGATAAATCTGGAGATATTCAACAAGAAATGCAATGCTGGTTTCAGCATCAGCAGCAACCAAATCCCAAATTTTTCCTTTTGCTCTAAAGGATATCTTCTGATTAAGGTTTAAAGCCAACAGACAGAGAAGGACAAAGCTCTGTTTATTAATGCAATAAAAATATACTAACTCTGCATGTCATACTGCAGTAATGGGCACTGAAACAGTGTTTTGCTACTTTAAGAAAAGTGTTCTCTTTTAGCACTACTGACAGCAATCATACCCAAAGAGAAAGCACTGCAGCCTTGTCACCACTTAGCTCACACACCACCAAATACATTTTTATCAATTTGGATAGGTTTTCCCAAATTACTGTCAGAAGTTGCTTTGTTTAGTATATGAAAAGTAGTGGGATATAAACACTTAAAATGTACAGCCTACATAGTCTATTTCTAATTTTTTTTTGTAGTGGACTTCTGCTACCAATGATACACTGGAAGCCCAGCATCAAAATCACAATGTTTACAATCTGGTTTATTCTCAGGCAGTGCATAGAACCCCCTCAAAGAGAGGGGCTGGCAAGGATTTAATTTGGAGCAGCTGCCTAGAAGGCATTGCTTATTCTAGAGTTCTGTCAACAGCCATAAGAAATATACAAACATGAAGCTCAAGGGTTTTTTGTAAACACTCTAAGTTAGAAGAAGCCTCCTTATTTCTATCAATCTAAAATTTAAAATGCAACATAAGAGAACAATATAACTCTTTAATTATATTTAACAATATTTCTGCTCTAAATTGGGATTAGTTGAAACCAGCCAGTGTATTTAAAAGTTGGAAGTGGAAGGAGAAAAAGAAAAGAAGTGAGAAAATGTGATTGTGCCTTCCTTCCCAAGAAATAGAAAACAAGAAAACCGAGAGAATGTTAAGAGACAGTTAATGTCATCCTGGCCAAAACAAGGAGAAAAGGTTGGAACAGGAGAAGCACAGAAGAGAATAACTAAGATGAGAAAATTCTGTTCTTGTACAGCCATAAATTAGCTAAACCCAAATTAGTTCATGTTTTTCTAACTTCAAACTCTTGAGCTGCATCTTTCCAAGAGGGGAAGAGGTTCATCTTGTTCCCAGAGATGAGTTGCTGATGTTATCAACCCTCAGCAAGGAAGGCAAATACAACACCCTAGTCCAAGTGCTGGAGCTTTCACGTGATCTCCCTTATACGCCCGAAAGTCTGGGATTCAAAAACTGCATGAAGTGGACGGGGCCAAAAAGCCTCATGGGCTGTCATGCTCACTCATCACATACCCTTTCAAAAAGGGTAGATCAGCGCTACAGCAGTGGTCTTTTTGACCTGATCGTGGAAATAATTAGAACAAACCATTGGTTCTGGACTTCCAAATCTATTTTACCCTTAGAGTCAACAGCATCAAGGTGATCATGAAGTAGCCCGTGGGTTAAATCTAATTTATTTTGTTCTACATTTCTGCCCCCTGTGCCCTGCCATGCTGACTTGGGCAGGCTGCTGTACGCACTCAAGCTGAGCACAGCTAAAGCTACCTGAACTTCATTACACACTACCATCAGTGCACTGCAGCAAACTCCTTCCTCCATCACCACTTCCCAGCACCGATGCCTTATTGGTTTCAGCAACAGCTTCAAGGCAGGGACATGACATTATGGGTAAAACTCATTTATCTTCAAAGGATGACACACTAATGGGGGACACAAGGCTTCTTTGCACCTCAGTTAGCACAGGGTACAACTCCTCCAACTAAAAACAGCAAAGGGTAGAAATACTGCAATTGAAATTATATGAAGTATTAGTCTGGGACAAAATTCACAGTTGGTTGCTTTTGTCCAAGAGAAAACCACAAAATTTCATTCACTTTATATTTGGCAATCTTCACTTGCACAGTTTCAGTGTAGGTTAGCAAAACATTTTGAAATGTTTCTATATATAGTGTACCAGATTTTTATAACATTGCTTTAATCAGAAGACCATACTTATGTGTACTAATTTTTATTGCCAGTTTCACTTACATACATAAAACAAAAACACCACCAAAGCCCAATGAAAACATGTATGAAATTTCCCTATGAAGGTCACTGTGCAATGAAAAAGGGTTATAAATGACATAGTCCATCAACATTTAAAGCCTGCAAATAAGAACAATTAAGATCAACTACAAAAGGGAAGTTAAGCAAAAATCACAGGGAAAGGAATCACACCTTCAGTTGATTTAAGAGGGCAGTAGAAACCCTGGCATGTGATTTACTGGCAGAAACTAAACACTCTAGTGTGGGCTAGTTGTAAAGAAAAAATATTGTCATTTTTTTTCCAGTTTGAAGTCTAGTGCACTGAATCTTAAGAAAGTACAGGTTCACCCGAAGTGCAGGCTTCTTTTGATGTTAAAGGCAAAAAAATTAGCCTCCTCCATATCTCCTATATTAAAAGTTCATTAAAGAAAGGCTAAACATTTCATTCACTGGGATAGCTCTGTTTTTTGTCATTTTTGCATAGTTAACAAGATCATAATTCACATAGGTCACACATTGTAAATATCCTCACTATATTGTTTTCCTTTCCTCTATAATTAGACCACCTTTTGTTACCAAGAATCCTATAAACTGTTTAACTGTGAATGGTTGTAAACTGCTCGTATTAAAAATTAGGCATCTCCTCCTCCTACCTTTGTGCAATGAGAATTACATCCAACCCTCCCCCCCCCCAGCTATGGCATACAAAATCAGCATTACAGCTCTGACACTTCTTTCTGCAGGGGTTTGACCCACATTACATCATCTGCACACTTTATACTGCTTCTGTCTTTTACTCCATCCATACAAATTACCCTTGCCTAGGCATCTACCAACAAAGGGAGACGTACAAGCTTACTGACAGCACAACAGATACAAGCAGTTCTGCTGCTGTGGAAAATAAAATCAGTGTTCACCAGAGCTGCAGGAAAGACACCACAGCAGCTATTCCAGTGGCTTCTTGAACTCAAATGCAGAGGGTGCCCAAGTCCCGCTTTCTCAACCAGCAAGCAGTAGCAGCTAGGGGGTCTAAGAGAAAAGACAAGGTTTCCCAAAATATCTCAATGCTGCTCTGCTCTTCCTTGTGCAATTCTTTTTTTTTTTTCTTTTTTCATTATGGTGCTTTCCCTAATTAGAAACAAAATCCCCCAGGGAATTATGTCCCCATTTCTGAATGACCTGAGCCACTGCTGCCACCCACAGGTATTTCCAAGGTTTTATTCAGTGTGTTTGCTTCCTACTTCTGGACATCCTCTCTAAGAAATCAAGCAACAGCAGCCACAACACTCTATATTTTTTTGTACTAGAAGTTACAGTGCATATTTATTGGAGTGAGAAGAGTCACGAGACCTAGGCAGAATTATTTTAGCTTATGGGTATTAAAACCCCATGAACTGACAAGGTTCACTGAAGCCATTAGTAGGATTACTAGAGCCTACCAGTGAATTTTCAAGGAGGCTCCTTATGAAGGGTATGGTCCTCTTAATCACACAGATCTTATGAAAAGAACAGTTTGAACTGCTTAAAGCTGTCATTATCTGAATTGTTTTCTACAGTCAGTGGTAATCAAGAAGCAACAGCAACAGGCTCACAAAAATTCTCAGAAAGCTGCTGAGCTTATTCTCAGCCCAAATGGACAAGAATAGGGAATGTATGTGTGCCATTTTAGGAAACACCACCTCTAGGTTATTTTCCTTCCCTACCTCATCTGAAAAGAGAAGAGAAAGGGAAAGAAGAAAAAATTGTGGAAGAAATCTGTGTGGATGACTACCATTCATCCACATATTGGAGATTAAATTATTTTCCTGCAGTTAAACATGGGTTTGGTGTTTTAATTGCAATTTTGACAACAGCTGTTGTTTGTCATACTCTGCAGAAATTCTTGTTCTGTGAGTAAATGTTTTCCAACAATGAACTCTCATGTACTATTTAATGGTAGTCTTAAAAATCCCACGTTTCTGCCCAAAAGGGTGGATTTTGAATTAACAAAGCATAGTCATTATATTCCAAAGAAAAATACACTTGAAGCAACTTCAGCTCTCTTAGACTTCAGGTCATTTGGTCAGAGAGAGATGAATTTTCAGAGCTCAGCAGGAAGTGCTGCAGGGTTGCAGTCTGCTTTCCTTTTTCCTGGTGTTACTGTAGCACTGTTAGTGCTACAGCTTAGACATCTAAAAAGGAAGGTGAAGACAGGCAGGATTGAACAATGGAAGATGGATCTGAACGCCCATAGTTAGGTGGGAGGGGCAGGGGGAACCCAACCAAAACCACCCAAACCTGAAGAATCTATTTCAGATGAAACAGTAATATTACTCAGAAGTAGAACGTAATAAAATAGAAAATAGTATTAAATAGATCAAAAAAGATACTTAATCCTTGAGGGGGTTATAGGCTCAATTAAGTAGTACAGAAATAGCATAAATTTTCACTAAATACAACATCTATGCTCTGGTAATTTGCTCAGGACTTTGCCATAACAGAACACACAGAGAAAGCCACAGAAATTTGCATTGCATTTAATTGTCTGCTGCCCAGCACATTTCACTGAAGGAATCAAACAGCTCCTGTGACAACTGAGGGTGCAGATACCAGACAACACATCCCCAGTGCTAACAAAAGTATTTAAAAAAGGTGCCAAGTTGCTGTCTTTCCTGGTGTCACAAAGCAACTGTGAAGCTCAGTCCAACATTCATTTGTAAACTTCAAAGAATATTTTTAAAGCATTTCATTATCCAACTAACAAAAATTCTGAAAGTTTCTCCACTCCGTTTTGCGCCATATTTCAGAGTTAAAGAAAAAAACAAAGAGGAAAAAAAATAGTCCTATAAAAATAAAATAGTATTTGATGCACTATCATCATTATAATAACTAAAAGAAAACAATCTCTACTGCAAACTACTTTCCACTTGTAATAAAAATCTTGGTTTTCTCCTTTTAACCCCCATTAAAAGATCAGAGGGAATGCTGACATACAAGATTTGGCAGGCACTCAAGAAAAGCTGGGTACCCATCAGACATCTCTTGTTCTTAAACACTAGACATCAAGTAAAAAATGAATCTTGGCCTGATATCAGACCTTAATAGTAATCTATGGTAATTTAGCTCTTCATAAATGAAAATGTTCAGTCTTTTTACATTTTACCTTCAGCAGAAGTGAAGAGAAAGGGAAGAGTAATTTAATATTGAAAAACAGCTTGCTAAACGGGTAATCCCATTATTAGACTCCTTTAATCTTCCTCTGAGCACCAATATGGTTTATGGATAAGAAACCTGTATTTGGATATAGCAATTTACATCAATGTCTAAATTAACATTACTTCCCTTGAGTCTTGGTTCATATCCCATTTTCAGTTTTACTCTTTTGGCACGTTCTTTTTCTCCTGGTACTGTTGGTCTCCTCTTTCTTAAAGAAGTATTTTCTAATGATAAATATGATTCACCCTAGTCTGTCATAGAGTATAAAATATTTTTTCTATAATCAGAAGAAACATCCCAACTAGAAGCTGGTAAATCACCTTTACCTTTGGTATAGTGCAAAGATTAATACCAACACTGTAAATAATGTCAGCACTGAGGGAAGGCTAGCTTGCTAACATGATTAACAATGTTCACATATTACAAGCCTTGGACATTTAAATTGTTCCAAATTCCCATTCAAGTTAGTTCAGTGAAGCCTTCTGCTGTGCTCTTCATTTCTTCTAATATTAAAAAAAAAACCCAAACTCCCTCAAGCAAACCAGGAACCATGAAATTAAATAAAAGCACCCACAATCACTTCAGCCCTGTGGATGATTGTGTTGGTAGAATACCAGCAGTGCATTTCCTAAATGGTTTGGAAATTCTAGGTCTGAAATGATTCAAGAAGAGATTCTGTGACCATTCCTATAAAAGCAGAACATGCAGTGTTGAGCTCTTCCAAGCCATGACCACCACATCAGCTGTGAATTTAAAGAACTGAGGTACCTTACACCATCACCTGCTTCTCACACACGGAGGTAGCTGTGAAGGAAATCAGATCTGACCCAAAAAAAGATCATCTTTTTCCCAGAAGCAATGCTATAGTCTGGTTAGACTTAATGGTAGAAGTCACTGCTGAACAGACAGAGCAGTTGTATTCCTCCCACAGAGAAGTCCTTAACTTACTAAAAACATATGCAAATACAGACACCTTGAATTTATTAAAACCCTGCAATAACCTTAAAAGCTTTATTTGGCAGGTAATCCTAGAAAGACTTGTTTGTTAACTCCAGAAAAATAATACCTTAAAGTGGACTTTCCTCTTTTGATACTGTAAAAAATGTAGACCATTTGGCAACCATTCCAATATCAGTATTAACAATGGCAAAATAATGATCCCAAATAAGGTTGCTGAATTTAGAAAGAAATTATTATATTGGTATTAAACACAGTCCACTCTTATACATGGGATTACTATACAATGCATAAGTCCTACAATACATTTCTTTGCAAAGGATGTACAGAATGGGAGTGTTTACTATGGACATTTTTGAGAGAACAACAGTAATTACATTCCAAAGACTCAAAAAAATCAACAGGAATTGACATTTAGCTACCATGTGTATCTCAAAAAATAGTAATTCATAACAGTGTAAACTTGGGAAGATAGTAACTTCCAAGTATTACCACCAATTTAATACAGCATTAATTAGCTACCAACGTTGTTGGCCATAACTGAAATTTTCATTTCAAGATAAAAGACAATTTTTACATTTTGCATAGCCTTCATAAGAGATTGCTAGTACTGCAAATCATAAGGTACTAGAGATGCTTCAGAAGTAATGGAAACTTGATTTTGAAAGACTGCAAGAACTCTTAATTTGAAGTCTCTCAGCAATACAGTCAATAAGCAAATGGTTATGACGGAGTTCCTGAAACAATTAAAAATCCTGGCAACAATTAGATTTTGTGCACTCTGCCCAAATTTAGAACACACAGAGAGAATCAGTAAGTGTTATTATGCTTGCTTAAGTGTTCTTATGAAAAGCAAGAAACCATGCTTTGTTTGCTGAATACCTAGAAGCACAACAGCAAAACATACATTATGAAATATTAAGAGATATTTTCTCAGATTTCAGGTCTAATTTCCCTTCAAAGCATTAATAAGAGGGATTCCAACCAGCCAGCCCACAGGGTTCAGCTGAAAACAACATCGTACAACTAAAAGAGGTGCTCAACAAAGAGAGAATATGCTGCTTCTTGTGAGTAGCAGAATTATCCCAAGACATGCATGACTTCTTTATTTTGGGCAAAACTTGCCCTAAATCACAGGCATAGACATGTTTAATGCTTCCCCTTCTTCCTGCTGTACTAACGCATGCTAGAAAGCTACAAAGGGTACCTAAGAAACTTTTAATGAGGTACTACAGCAATATGTGGTTCCTCACCCTGTCCTACTGCAGATGAATTACTAATCCACAGACCTAGAATAGCTGTAAATTAACTATGGTTATAAGGTGGATGTTCTCAGGATTCATGTAAGCTCCATTCAGAGAGCCCCCCTACTTTTATCTCTTACAACACAGATCAGCTCTTAAAGAAGGGTGTGAGATATCTTGAAAGAACATCACAGCTCCCATCACTCCAGCCTGTAACAGGGGATGGATTTGCTTGGTATTTCAAATATTACAGTTATCCATGTACTGACAGCATCCAGGAGAGGGCAGGAAGGGAGGGAATTTCCTTCTAGGACTAAGTGCAGAAAGTTAGGAGCAGTTGCAAGATATTCACAGACACAGTCAAAGAGATGAGGAATTTGAACTATTTGGCAGTTGCTGCTCAAGAGAGAGCCAAACCAAGAGAATAAAAGTAGTATTTTGCAAGGCTCAGGTGCAGTTGCAGCACAAAAGAAGAAACGGGCAAAAACTCACTTTGTACTTGCATCGTTAAATGCAAAAGTAACATTTCAAGTAAATATGATACAGAGAAATATTAGGAGTAATTAAGATTACAACAAACTACAGGTTTGAACGTTATGTATCTAATAAAGAAAGAAATTATAACTGGTTCAGACATTACACAAGAAGTTGCTCTAGTATTTCAGAAACATGTGAAATTGTAACAAAAAAATCAGCCTGCAAATTACAGAGAACTTAACAATTATTGCCGTTGTAAATAGTATTAAAATAAAGTGACATATTTACTAAGTTCCCCAAATATGACTCTCTGACCATCACCTCTGGTAACGGGAACAAGAAAAACATGGAGGTTAATTTAGCAACATTTGTGTATAAAAGGCTGCAAATGCTGCTAAATTTTTGGCTTTGAAGCAAACAGAATAAGAATATCCCTCCTCTCAAGATAGCACAAGTGGAATTACACTACAAGTGGAAAGAGAGTCATACTTTAAATAGTAATAGGATTAAGTTTGGGTGATGTACAAAATAACACAAAAGGCACAGAACAAGCACATGCAGAGAATTAAAAGTATTAAAAATATCTTCACCAAATACTGCCAAGTAAAAATTGAACAATTAATTGTGTGTGGTGCAGATACTTAAAGTACATTTACTTCTGTATGGATGGCTGGCTATACATTAAAAAAGCATACCTTTTCTCATCTATCAGCTAGCAAAACAAAGAACCTCTCCCTCAATACAATTTGTAAATATAATTTTATACTATCTACCTAAAAATAATAACAATTTTTTAAATAAAGGAAAATGCATTTAGAATTTCAGCTATGCAAGCAGTTTCTAAATATTCAGAGAAAAATTAGAGCAATATATTACTACTACTATTTCTGTGTGAACAACCAAAACCAGATTTTACAACTGCATAAGTTAGCTCCCTACAAATCTTGATCACAAATTTCTCTCAGTGGCACTTGTTAAATCTGCAATTGGCTTATTTTCAGTAAACAAGCACCTTCTATATGGTACTTATGTACCATGTAATGGTACTTCTTACCCCAGCATTCACACTATCAAGCAGGGTTGAGATACAAAACACCAAACTTTAAGTAAGAAATACAAGGAACGCAAGCACAGCCTTGAAATTCCATTTGCATGTTTTTTGAAAACATTACTGTTCCCTATGACGGTTCATAAATAAGTCCACTATTGCTATCAACTAATGTACTCAGTGACCAAATTTCAGTCTTTAATATGGTGACTTTGTCAGGAAAAGGAAAAAAAAATCATTAACAGCAGCAATTATTTCTCAGCAGCAATTAAAAGTATTTTAAATTAAAATGGAACACAGAAAAATACCAAGATCTCCCATTTATCTTCTACTTTCTGTATGTTTTTATGATGTCTTTGAGGCTCTTATGCAGAAAAAAAAACTCCTCTGCCCCTTCTCTTTAGGCATAAACTAGACTGTCAAGCATAGCTACCTCAACCTACTCTTCCTTAATGAAATTGGATTTGGTGGCCGTTTTTTGGTTTTTGTTTGCTTGATTTGGTTTGTTGGCTTTATTTTTTTAAGAGTAATTATTTTCTTCTGCACAAAATAACTCCCACAGTGATGTTTTTCAGATTAATTTTGGATCCATATTTTGGTTAAATAGGGCATCAATAATCATGGTGCTCCTTTTGTCAGAGCTAAGCCACATGTTACTGACCTTCTCCATGCAAAATTTGATAAAAAAAAAAAAAAAAGCATCACTGAATATCGGTATATTTATTTCTGCCATTAGTCATCTTTCTCCAGTGGGTTCAGAAGAACCCCCATTAGCTTTTTCTTTTTCCTTTGTAGTCAGTTTACAGTTTAAAGTATTAACATTTTTTGCTAACTACTTGTTCATGTGCGTACACGAAATTTACGCTCACCTACACGTTAATATGATTGAACAACACCAGACTCAGAACTTAAGCAAAGCCCTAATTTTATCTTTTTTGGAGAAGTGTGTGTAAGTCAAGTCATATTTTGATTAGAGTGACTCTTCTAGGGAATTCTAGGAAATTTCTAGCGAAATTCAATGGGAGTTGCAGGTGCTTATCAGCACATGTGAACAAAATTTAAATTAAAAACCCCCATCCCAAGTATTTTCAAGATTCCTCCACAAGATCAAGCTAACCTTACCTTTCCAATCCTAAATCCACCACAATAGGATAGATATTTCTAATTGTTTGGGGGGTGTTGTGCACATGTATTTTGCAGTACTTTGCATGTTATTGAGATAAATCCAGCAATTTAAAGCTGCAGAATAGGCTTTCCTTTCAAAGGATGGATTTCTGTTAAGTCCTTATCTGCATATAGATGTTTATTTATGATCCTATTACTTGCAAAATTGTGACCAGCGCTTTTCAAATATTCCTTAGGGTTTCAATTGTGAGAGTTAACAGGCAAGAAGAAAAGCAATATTTTAAATAGCCTGTGTTGAAATTTTATGCCTGCTATGAATTGCTCTCTAAGAAGTGCCCCAAATTTAATCAGGAAAAGAACCCTCATTTGAGGTGCAAAACTCCTTCTAGAGAAAAAGCAGCCCCCCGACCCTGAGTCCTGCATCCCAGAGTCCCTGCCAAACAGCGTGGCAGCTTACCCTGTGATAATATATGAACAGGAAACTTCAAAGCATTGTCACAGCTTTGAAACTGTAGTTTAAGGGTAAAAGAGGATTGCTTAAAAGGACAAGAAGTTTTCAGCAGTACTACCACGCAGAACAATAGGTTTAGGTTGTCAATGGTTTGAGTGCTAAACAGCCAAAAAATTCTAAAATCAACACCCCACACATCCAAACACAATTCAACACCAAAATCTAAGCAGTCTTACCATTTCACCTGAATAATACATCTTCTTTAAAGAAGCAGAAACCTCCTGTCCACATCCACTGATCTTTCAATCTTCCCAAAGAGGTCAAAGGCAATGGATAAGACCACAGAAGATTCCAGTTATTCCATAGCAATATACAGCTGGCATACATATTATTACTACTTAAATATCAAAACAACAACAAAAATGGCTACCACAGCTTATTTTTTGTTTAAAGGAGACGTGATGCAGTGAAATAACAATTAAGCAGTTCAGCAGGAGGTTTCTGTTTCAGCAGGATGCTGTATTTACTGGATAGAAGAAAACCCAAGCATCTAGTAACATATTTATCCTCCCAGAAGTATTTTTCAAATTAGTATTTATATAAATGTTTTTAAAATTCAGACATGTTGTGACACCATCTTTTTAGTGAAGGCTTCACTATTAAAAATCACCAGAGAACTTTCTCCCCAAGTAACAGCTATCACTAAATACTGCATAAGTTATGACAGTGCTTTTCCCCTTTTAATTTCTTTTTCTGCTACTGTGTTTACCAGAAGTTCTCACAAAGGGCAAATTATATTTCACACCAATATGGAGTATTCACTTCCAGATCCCATAGCAACACTCTTCCACAAAAGCACAGGTTCACACAGGTTTGAGAAAGACTTTATACATATTTTTATCTCCATACAATCTATTTTTGGAGTTACACCAATGTGCATGCTTTTTATTGCCTTGAAGGTTATCTTTCCTTCTGAATTTCTTTCAAGTGTCTTTATCACTTCAATGCATCTTGGCAAGCCTGCTACTTCCTGGTATTTTGAAATACCTTTGGAGTTTGAAGACTCGAAAGTTGTGAGATTTTTTGTAACATCTAACAAAGGAGCATTATCTTTAATTAATGTCTATCTATCTTCTGGTGACTGGGGTAAACTTTGTTATGAATAATGTACTTCTCTGCACTCTAGTTTTTAAACTGATTTCACAACAGTTTTCACAAAATGGATGTGCTGAACTTTTTGAGTGACATCTTTCAACACCACAGATCTCCTTAACATGAACGCTGCCCATATTCCAGCATCATTTTTTTGAAATGTGCCTACTGCATACATTTCTTCTAGCATTTTCTGCTTATTCTAGCTTGAAGATTACCTTGAAACATTCTGGTCTTTTAAACAGGGTACTGTTAGGCACTGACTGATAATGCTTTGGTACCTTCCTGCAGAAACACTATTATTTGGCATCATTACTTGACTTCCTCATGAAATGCTAAAAAGAGACACCAAGAGAAATAAACATTTCCTGGGAAGTCTTTGACCCATCTCAGCTATCAAGCATTTTAGAGGCATCTTCTAAACTACCACTTTATTACAATTCCATCTGATTCTGCCCTGTTTAGTAGTGTTAATTCTCCTCTAGCATGGAATGTGACTAGAAAGCAAATAAAAAATAGCTCCTGTTCTTGCTAAGAGCTTCCTTATCAATTGGAGATGCTGGATAAAAAGGAAAACATTATACACCTAGGCTTATCCAACTTCAGGTTTCACTATTTTAATTGGTTTATTAACTGGTCCTGCTCAGTGTTACCTTGGATTGGATCCCTGGCATTTTACACACAAAATAACTTGAATATGGGACTTTGCTTGGAAGTATCAGGCTATCTTTCTCATTCAAATCTCTACAATTACCACCTTCCCTGTTTCTTCTCTCCTGTAACTCCCAAGCTTTGTTGTCTGCCCCGTAGTCAGGTTGCTTCAGTCCAAAGAAGCATTTCAAACCAAAAAAGTTCAGGTCTCATCCATCCAAGTTCCAAATGCTCAAGCAAGATGCATGGTAAAGGTACATTACACAAACCTTCCCTTGCTCTTTTCAGGGAGGTAAGGAAAGAAGACTGAAACTCACTAAATGAAAGTGCTTGAGGGACTCTAATGAGCCACACTGAACCTATACATTATGCAACAGAAACTTTTCCTACCATAAAATGAGTATTTGCATTCAGCTACATGCACAGAAGCACAGACACTCCCCAGTGTTTTGAAGTCCACGTTGGTACTCCAGGGTCAATATGACTGATGGACTGTGTCTCCATAAATACACGTGCATACAGTTCCCCCGAGGCTCACAGAAATACTGCGTGCAAAGATGTACCACCAATCCAGAATTTGAAAGACTTCTTTAACATCTTTCCTGAAGTTAAAACTAAAGACCCTTATCATAGAGTAGACACCATAAAAAGAAAAAATCCCAAACACTCAACCTGTAGATTATGAAGTCTAATGACCATATATCTTTATTTTCATAAGATTAACACTAAAGTAGTGTTTTCTCATGTGACTGCATTTTCCCCTTTTAAATTTTTCTCCACAACTTTCTGGTTTAAGTCTGCTGAAAGTTACTGCTGCTGGATTTAGGGCTTTATTTCTTAGACTTGTACTGATCTTATTTTTATTTATTGTTATTCACCTAATTTAATTCTCGTACTGGTTTACCATTGGCAAGAATACACGCCAGATCTTCTCATTTTTACAATTTTATTTTGACAGCTGATAAACGATTCATTCAATTTTATTTTGCTGATAAATTACTTTTGTGGTATAAAGACAGAGTTCAGAGTAGTAAAATGTCTTTGACATGTCAAGTCTTATAGTGTGATTTCACATGATCATAATCTTATATCTTACCCTGTCAGCATTTTGTGTCTCAGTGTACATATGTACAGCTTAACATATAAAACAGAATTTTATACTATCTCTTGACTAGGTAAAAAATTCTCTGTGTGTGGATATATACACGTATATATGCACATACATTACATTTGTGTGTATATATACACACACACACACACACACGCACATGTACAGACAAGATATGTAGATGCACCTTTAAGCCCCATGTTTTCAGGACAACCTAAGAGAATAAAAGGATTGCAAAGAGAATTTTAGGCATGAGGACACAGCACTCCTGTGACACAGGCAGCTGAACAAACCGTATAGTGAAAATCTGGAACCTTGGAAAATACAGACAGAGGATTTTGTCTTTAGTGATTCAGTAACTTCCAGCTTTTGCAGAGGTATCCTAAAACTAAACTTATGGCTCAAACATTGTGTAGGCATGCATGTGGAGAAGGCCAATATGTCAGATAATATACAGTTTCAGAGATACAGCTCACAGGAGTGCTAAGGAGAAGAGCTTTGCCCTGCAAACGCTAAATCATTCATGCTTGTAACTTCTGCAGATGCTCTAGTCAAGCTCCACAACAGCAGGAGTACAGAATTACTGAGCACAAAGCGTGAGGCACAGTCAGATTTCCTGCTACTGTAGAAAAGTCAGTGCTAAATGTAATGTAAAGCTATTCCCCATAGCCTCCATAAAATATAGCTCCTGCTTAGTCTGTATTAACTGCTGTCAAGTTCAGCACAGGGATTAGAGAGGACAGTCAACCATTTCACAAGGGGCATGCATGTCAGACAGGAGCCATTCCTCGTATGAGAGTTTAGCCCTGTACCAGCATTCATCATCTCCTGACTGATAACAGGCAAACAACTACCCAAAGCCATATATCACATTCAGCAAGGAAGAGACTTCGCTCTCCCATCTTAACACGCTAAAAGGCACAGAGGGCTGCCTCCTCTGACACCCTCCTACTTTCTGCTGCTCAGGAAAGTATCCCATCTCTGTGTCAGACACGCAGCAGTTTGGCAGCCACCTCTCTGCTGCACAATTCCTGCTGAGAAAGGGTTATGGCAGCAAAATCTCAATACATTTCTCTCTATTCTCTCCAATAGTGTATCTGCCTTGCAGTGTGGAAGAACTGATAACCTGACATGTCAAAGACATTCTACTACTCTGCAAGCTTCCAAATATTTTTCCCTGAAATACTTTTCCCTTTTTTTGTGCCCTCCTGCACTGCAAATATTCTAATCCACAGTGACAGGACTTAGGGCTGATTAAAGTCTTTGCAAGTGATGGCAAAAATATGCTCAAATGGCACACAGATTGTAAGGATAGATTTGCAACAGAGAAGGAAAATAATTTATGAGTCAACCAGATTTAAATTTGCAGCAGAATCATTACCTTCACCATCCTCAATCCATCAGGAAAGCAAATAATTGTAATTTCAGATGGGATATAGCTCTTGCATATTTAAAATACTCAGTAATTAATAGAGTAAAGGAAGTCAAATCAAATCCAGTAATTTTTTTCCTTCCACAGAAATAAAACAGATTTAATATAATCCTTGTTTAAAATTCATCCAAGCCTTTAATATTTGTTTAAATTATATTAGTCTTTAGAGAAAAATCTGACTCCTACACTTTAAAAAAAGGCTGATTTAGACAGATTTAATGAACTTTTACTATGTACTTCTTTTTTGCCTTTTTTTAAATGTGAGATTGATAGCACTTCTTCAATCTAGGCACTGTGTCTGTAGGCAGTGTGCCGGCTTCAACAATTCACCAGCTACTACAGCCCCTTGTTAGGCACTGTGCCAGACAAAGCCTTATCCAGGAGAATTAAAAATGAGCTACTGACTGCACTTTTATTCTTGCCCAAGCCAGGCCACAGCACTGGTTTCAAGACAATCCTGTGGTACTGCCTGACACATAGCTCTTGCAAAGGACAGGCACTCTGGAATGAAAAGCAAAAAGTCGTTCTTCACGAGCTCTGGTGAGGCTCAAAAGCTGCCCACAAACTCATCTGTGCTGGCAGAAGAAATTTTGACAGAGATGAAAATATGAATGAACACTAGAGGATCAGTATGGAGAGGAACATTGATTGAGAAGCTAATTCTTTGATATTTAATACAGCATTAATTCCTCTGGAATATCTCCCTGTACCTCCCTACCTCTCCATCACACCCGATGACAAAATAAGGCCACTCTAAGTCACTGCATGACCCTTCCACCACCTGAGTCTCTCCAGAAAATTTAACAGGAACATCATCCCTCTGAAAGTTTCATCCCAATGGCAAATTTGGTTACAACCAGCCAAAAGATGAGACGAGACCTCAGGTGAATCATGAGTCCACTCACTGCCAAAAGGACCAGCTTTATCATTCCTTGTAGTTCTTGAATAACCTCCAGGAACAGAGATACTCTCAAACTGTTTTCATCCCACGCAAACACTTCCTACTGCAAGGCCAGCTGGTCACTCTTTGTCCAAATATCCATTTGGAGGGAACAAAAGGACACAAATTCTTCCCTGATTCTGACAAAGAATTACATCTGACCCACTGGCTGCTCTTCTGGGAGCTGGGACTAGGCTCAGCTGGCCCACTACTTTGTTGATTCAAAACTGGACTTAACCATTTGAGCTCATGCCTTCCCAGCACCACCAACAGCAGTGAAACCCAGACTTTCCTTTCTATTTCATACTGAAGGAGGAAGAGGCCTGACACCACTGGAATGGGTCAGGAATTAAGTCAGCAGCAGAGGAAAAGATGGCAGAAGGAACTAATGGTAGAGAGGAGTTAATTGATTTACTAACTCACACCTCCTGCTCCACGGAAAACAAAAGCACAAAATAAGCATTTGATCCAGAACCAAGCTCTCCATAACCTACTCTGCCCATTACCATCAGCTTGGAGCCAATTCCCTCCTGGTCTGGCATTCCTCTTACAGTACATCTGTCTACACCATGACACTCTCTTAAGAAGCTGTGTGAAAAGGTTTAGCACAGGGAAGACAGGCAGAAAGAAGAAAGATGCTCCTTGTGAAGAAGTTGCAGACATTAGGCCATAACAAAAAGCCAAGTTCATTGTTACTCTGTTATTTGAGGATTTGTCCAGGACCTCCAGAGAATCCATATTCTATTTTACTAATCTAAGACAGCCAGATGCAGCTTCTCCTTTTAGGTTTTTAAGAGGTAGGCAGCAAGTTTGGCTTTTTTCTAATTTACATACACACACATATAAATACATTTGTAAAAATTCCTGAGATGAGTGATAGTTATGTAGAAATAAAAAAACTTCCCTTTCCAACTCATTATGACAATAAATCACACCTTGGAAATATCTTTATGCAGTAATTTCTGAACACAATTGAAAAGTTTTGATGCTAACAATCATAACACATAATAAGACAATTCTATCTTTTTAAGCCACTAGTGCTATTGATTTAACCAAAGAAATAGCAAAATACAATTTGGTCTATCAAATCCCACACAAACTACTTTGTAGCTGGCTTTCTGCTGCCTTTCCCACCCTCATCTGAAAACTGGGGAGGTATCAGAGCAGCTAACTTACTCTTTTGTTCTTTTAGGTAGACCTTGAAACTCAGACTATGCAAAAGACCATCTTATCTGCCCTGCCCCAAAAGCCAGTCAATGGGAAAAAACCCAACCTAACAGAGTTTACCAAAACAAAAGTTTCACTATCTTTGTTTATACATTTGTTTTATACGTTGAAACCTAGTGAGGCTTAAAACAACTGAGCCACTTTACCAAAAAAGGAAAATCAGGGAAATAAATGAAATATCCAGCTGAGGACTGTCCCTCAGGGAAAAACTTACTGCGGGGAAGTCAACTTTAACAATGAGCAATGGAAGAAGCAACAAGCCAACTTGAAAATTCTAATTAAACAAAGGAGAAAGAAAAAAAAAAAAGAAAAAAAAAAAGATGAGCCTGCAAGTTTTCCATTCCTTTGCTTTCAGTATCAATGAATCACACCCAGTACGAAAATTAATTCAAGCTGAGACTTCAGTAAAAAATACTTCACTGCAGCACTGGCTGTTCTCTAGGACTTTTTTTCTACAGACTTCATGTGTTCTGAAGGCACTTTCTTTAACCAGCCAAATCTGGAAAACCTAGTGATAAACCACTTATGAATTTACCTAATCTAGGGTTTATGTAAAGACATAGGCACTTCAGACATTTAAAAATGCATTTTAAGCCTTAATTTGACAATAAATGCTTTGAACCATGAGTATTAACAATGCCATAAAGACAAAGCTAACAGATAAAGTAACAGTGAGCTAGGAAGAAATGGGAGTATTTCTCCTAGTATATAAAAACCCCCAACAGCCCAACAACAAGAACCCACCCTGACATAATGTGTGGGAATGACAGATCCGCTCGGACTAAAAAGACAAAGCTGACGTGCCTAAAGTACATGTTTAGGATCCTAGACTTGGCTTAACTCAAACAACTTTGACTGGATGGGGTCCCTCAGCAGTATTAAAACTGCTCTAATTGCATTCTTCAAGCCAGCTGAAAGCTGACAGCTTCCGCTCTCCCGCTCGCTATCAGGGCACATCAAGGACTTGTGTTATGAGAGGAGCACCTGGTCCAAATTTATTTCAACGGCCCAGAGCAAAAAGGGAAGGTGCTTAATGTTCAGCCACAATGGTGACATTTTTACGATACGTCCAAAGTTCAGAAACAAACAAATGAAGGATTTGAAAGGCGCACGAACAGAAAGGGTGACAATAAAAATTCAACATTAATATATCAATTTTAAAACACATACCACCCATATACTTGAGGGCAAGGCCAAAAGTTCGAAGCAGTGAAAAGAAGAAATTTGCATCGCTAGCTTGGAAGAAACAAAAAATTAATTTTCTGTAACTGTTTGAGAGAAATGTTGACCTTTTACTGAAAATGATACTTTTCATTCCATCCTATTTTAGATGACTACAGGTAGCACCAGTCATTCCATCCAAAAGTGGTGGCACATTTCAGCTTTAGCAGAATAACAAGTGATACAGCTGGAAAATCTCTCTACATTTTATGTTAAATTGTCTGGTTTGTGCCCCTGCCCCATGGTTAAAAATTAAATTAACTGGGGGAGCAGGAGAAGATGCACAGAGGCTAATACTATAAAATCTTGAGATCAGCAGAGATGAGTGAATAATTGTTAAGAAATTTATCATAATGTTAAAGAGGCTTTAATAAACGTTTCTCAATTTATTTTAAAAATACCATTGCTATTTTTACTCAAACTTTTATGAACATGACATTTTTGTTAAACTCAAAATTAGGCCAGCTTTATTTCTGCAGCTACAACTAGGCTAAAATTACAGTCATTATGTAAATTTATAGAAGATTTCTCATGTACAGAATGACTGAAGATTAGACAATTTTAGAAATAAAAATGCTGAAATTGCTCCAGAGTAATCAATGCATATCCACACAGTAAAGCAGAAATGACAGAAAATCTCACATCTATGCAATGACATAGGAAGCCTCAATTAATTCTTTATAAATAACAACATTTAGGAACAATTTTAGATGTGTGTTACAAAACCAGGAAACAGATGATTCCACATTAAGCATTTCTGTAGTATATATAATAAACACCCTAGCTCTGTACCTTTAAAATGTCCATTTAGGTATAAGAATATACTGAAAAGGAGAAAGTAAATGCTTAAATTAGTATATTGGCTTTTGTTTTGCAGCAGAAAGCATATATTCCCTCCTTACTTTCTAGTCACTATGCATGGCCAGATTTGCTGTTACATATGAAGTTATTAGCATGCTCATATGAGGTATTCTTCTTTACTAAATAGACAAAAGTGTAATTTAGTAACTGAGAGAATCGGCAGGAAAACCTAAAATACTAAAAAAAAGGTGTCTTTCAAGAAAGATTGAAATACAGCCAAAGCCACACCATCTTTAAAAATGAATTCCAAGTAACTTATGAAACAGTCAATACTGCAATTTCTTGCAATTGTATGCTGAAGCTTTGCCTTCTCATGCAATTTCCCCTGTATTCTGCAGCGCAAATTAGAGAACAATACCCAAGCACAGACTTTTCTTGATGGGTGTCTGCTGATACCAATCATTAGTAGTCACAATTGTGACTATTGTGCTTGATCAGGAGCATACTTCTCAGAAATATTCTCCTTCCGCCTGCTTCCTATTAACAGGGACAAGCTTCCTTAAAGTCTTTCTCAAGAACCGTCTGATTTTAAGAAATATCACATTTCCTTTTTTTACTTACTGAACACTTACATTGACTTTTTCAGATAACAATTTTTAGTGCACCAACAGACATTTTCTTTTCAACTAAGCAAGTAAGGCTTGTTATTAAAAAGCTGCCTGTAATAGGATTTAGTGATCATTAGAAACCAAAATCCCACCCCCACTTTTCCCAAAATCTGCTAATGAAATAAACATTTTCTAAAAATAAAACAAAAGGGGAAAAAAAATAGGGAAGACGTGTAAAAGAAATACATGCATAGTGGAAGAAAGAGTTAACAAAATCTGCAGTGTGCCTCAAAATGAGCTATAAAAGTTCCATAATGAACCTCCTAGTCCTGAACTATCTCTCAGGCGCATTCACTTATATTTCTTTATGCTGCCATCTCTCACTGCAAGTATAACAAGAGAGTTAAAATGTAATTTTACATGTAGGTATATCACCTCAAATTAGCAACATAAAATTACTGACATTTATTCTAAAGAAAGCCCTACTGGCTAGAGGTAAAATGCTGAACTAGCATCTGTCAGTACTGCTAATTGAGGTAAGGTTGGGAACTATAAAGTACTATTAAAGGAGTAAAATAATACCAAATGGAAACACTGAAAAGGTACACTACCCTTCTGACACTCTAAATTATTATCCCGATTAAAGTAACTAGTATGTTTGACTCCTAAAAGTGCCATGGACAGTAATGTGCTTCAGAATTGCAAGGAACATTTTTATGGGCCACAGTACCTGAAAAAAAACCACATTAACAAATTCTTGCAATATAATATCTATATGTTTGATGTATTTTTAATGAAGTATTCCATCTCCTGTATTTTTAAAAAGCATCTGTCTTTTTTAGAAAGTGCCACATTTTCATACCTCCAGCTTCAGCAGTTCAGCCTATCCTCTTCAGGCTAAGCTTTGAACAGATCTTTGGACCACAAACTACTTGCAAGGCTCTTGCCATCATCTTATGAACGATGAATGATAACAGGATAAAATCCAACAATGGATCAAAAGGTAAAACAGTTAAATCTAGAGAAGTATTAATAAAACTTAACCAACTTCTTTTCTTGTTTGGCATATCTACTCCTTTTGACTCCATGGTGCAGAGTTCTGTGTATTCATTTAGGAACACATTTTACTACAGCATCTAGAAGTCTTTAAATAAATTCAGTTTATCAAACAAGCATTATTGCTTTCTCTTTCAGGAGGAATAGCCAGGGAAGAGAATTCAATTTGTTGCTAGGCACAGCCTTTAGAAAATTCAGAGACTTACAAAACATCAATAGCTATGGTACAAAATAAAGGCAATATGGAGAACATTCAAAGATGAGAAGGACTATTTTTCATTTACTTCTGTGTGAATGAGAGTGATAGGCAAATTTAATAGCAGATACCTGCTCTTTGAGAAGAATGCTGAAATCTGATGCTAACACAGTCTCAACAGTATGTCTATCCTGCTTGAAAAACGTTAAGCTGTATTAGGTTAAAAGCAATCATTTACAGTCACATCCGAAGGGATTTACTTTTGTACAGACTGCTTGCATGAGGAACAAGACACAGTAGGAATTTCTGACTTGCTAGAGATTTCCATAATAGGACTAGTTATCAAAGGAAATTCATGCCCACCCTTTCAGATAAACTGAACCCCCACAGATAAACTGAAAAATTTCAACTGGTTTAACATTTGGACATACTAAAAGGAAGAGAAACAGAACACGCTTTAACCTGAAAATAATATCCAGGCCGAGCTGTATTAAACTTTTGTAGGTCATGCACAGAATCCTTAACCTCACGAAGTTCAACAATGGGTACTGCACCTGGGAAAGCACAACCCTGTGTACCAATATCCTGCTGGGAGTCACTCTGCTGGAAAGCACCTTGGCATATACAAACCAGGGGGTTCCAGTGGACACTGTGCCCTCGTGGCAAAGAAGGCCAATGTGTCCTGGGCTGCATTAAACTTGCCAGAAGTGTTGAGTAGAGGTCTTTTCCTCCACTCAGCACTGGTGAGGACACAGCTGGAGTGCTGTGTCCAGTTTTGGGCTCCCCAGTACAAGTAACACATGGACATACTGGGGAGAGTCCTAAAAAAGGTCTACGAAGATGACAAAGAAACTGAAACATCTCTCCTATGAGGAAGGGCTGAGAGAAATGTCTCAACCTGGAGAAATGTCTAAAGGGAGGATGCAAAGAGGACAGAGCCAGGCTCTTTTCAATGGTGCCCACTGATAGGACCAAACGTAAAAAAAAATGAAGGAGACTCTGATCAGTTGGAAATACTTTTTCATTGTGAGCGTTGCCTGAGCACTGGCACAGGTTGCCAAGAGAGGTTGAGGAGTCTCCATCTTTGCAGATATTCAAAAGTCATAGACATGGACAAGGTGCTGGACAGCCTGCTTTAAGTGACTGTCTTTGAGCAGAGGAGTTATACCAGATGTCCTACCTGCAGAGGTCCCTTCCAACCTCAACCCTTCTATGGTTCTGTAAAAGAAGTTCCACAATTTCTATGTGCATTTTATAGTCACCAAGGAAGTATTTTTTGTATTCTAAATGATCTGAAAGTCAGTTTTTGTGTGGGAGACTGCATGCATGCACACATGCATGTATATACATACACACAGATATCTTTACTCCTTTGAAAGGACAGAGAATCGGTACTTAATGTTTTTAATGCTCAAAAATTCCACATCCCAACACCTTGCAAAAAAACCCCTAGCTTGAAAAGTCATGGTGATTCTAGTTCATATGGACAGTTTTTAAGAGGGGAAAAGGACACAGTTCTTCTTGAATTAAGAATGTCAGAATAGTCCATCAAGCTAATTAAGGTGTTACCTGCTGTAAGAAAAAGTCCCTGGCTTGAAAAAAAGAATAAAGAAAATCCTCAAAAGTCACCAAAGTTCTCCCCGGTATTTTGTCAGCATTCAAGTGACATCCACAGATTTAACCGAAATGCAGCAGTTAACTGGGGCATTAAAGCAACCTCTGCAGAGCTGGACAGTTTGTAAAGTTCATTAGCACCCAGATTACTTTCCTACCGACTCCTAGAGCCCCTCACAATCATCTGAAAGATCATTAGATTCTGACACGCTGTTCTTATATATCTAAATGACCTTTTGGATACACTTTTCAGGTTCTCACTGTTAACACTGCATGCCAAATGTCACCAAAATTCTCTTGAAGTTAAGTGTCACCAGAAGACATTTTGACAGGCCATTTTGTTGCTAGATACAGCAACAGAATTATGTTACAGTGAGGGTGAGAGACTGAAAGGGAGAAAAAGCATCTTATCTCAAGCCAAGTGCACTATTACTTCAGAGGCACACAGAGGAAAGCTTCTGGAGGAAGGAGAGGCCACTACTCCAAGCAGCTCAAGGCTCCAGGAATCCTCAGTCCTCAGTCACAGGGGGTGTTTTAAAGAGGTTAAGGTAGCTGGAGAGGATAGGCAGCATGGGCTTCACTACAGGGTAGTTGTCCAGTCTTAAGCATCACCTAGGTTCCCGAGCAGGCTCTGCTTTTCTCACTGACCAGTTTCAATGAAATGCAGACTGACAGCCTGTTTTCCCAAACCTCACACATACTTTGGCAAAAGATGATTGAATAATCTCATCTCTTCAGAGAAGCAGGCTCAGCTTACAACTGATCATGCAGGCAAGAATGGGGGCACCCACCACACATCATGAACCAAGATAGTTCACAGCTCCTTCCTGCAAGACCACTGTACCTCTAGGTGCAAAGCAAGCGTGCAAACTAATGCCTTAAGAGGATTAGGGAAGGGAGGAGGGAGGGTCAGGGGATGCATTTTTATAGAAGCAGAAAAATGCATTGTCTCATCTGTACCAGATGTGAGTGTCCTTTTTTTAACTTGCCAGTCTTTCCCTTCCAAAGAACTCCGTGGCAGTAAGATAATCCAGTTCAAACAAACATCAGAACTAGTCTGCCACATTATCTGAGTCAATCAGTACAAGTGAAAAACCATTAGAAACTGCATGTGAATGAGCAAACAGATCATCAAAAGACAGGAGTTACAGGGACAGCCAAGAACAATTTTCAATAAAAGGAATTCCTAGTAACTTCCAGAAAACCGAAAAATTTCTGTGAATTACTCAGCAACTGAAAGAGAACAAGGCCTTGGGTCAGATACACTTTCTAATGCACATCTCCCGTCCCTCTGGAAGTCTTTAAGCCAGCCTTATCTGCTGCACCATGAGCACTCAGGACCATGCACTTACATGGCAGGAGCAGAAAAAGTTTCCCCATCCTTAGGAGCAGGGCTGCACCTTCCAGTGTCATCTGAGGACAGTTCATCTGACTGCCACCAACATTACAGGAAGCTCACTCCGCTGAAGCAGTGTTAGAAAACCATGGAATTCCAGAGAAGTCGGACTTCTCAGAAGCACACAGTTCACAACGTTAATTTGTTATTAGACAAAGAGCTTACCAATGGAATTGTAGCAAACAGGCAAAAAACAATTGCGACCAATGTGCTGATGAACAAGCCACCTGAAGCCATGCTTTTTGTTTGTTTGTTTTTTCACAAACAAGAAAAACATAACATCACAGGACTGGCATGAAATTTTGCATCACACACAGTGAACACAAAAACTAGACGGTGGGGTGTAGAGTGGTGTGCCTCTGTCTGTTCTACATGCTACTCAAAAAAAAAACAAACAGACCACCTGCAGCTTAGTCAGGAGGAGACTTTAAATATGCAGATGATAAAAGGAGCTGAGAGGGTGGTACAAAGTAACTAGCTTCTCCAAATAAATACTCTTCACAGCTGTAAACTAGATTTCGAGTTCCTGGGTAAGCAGGAACAAATCCTCAGATAAAAAAATGCCACACTGACTTAATTAATAGATATGTGGGAGCAAAGAAAGGCTGACATTTCTATAGCAACAGAATTAATGGTGCATGGAAGTATTTAATTCCAAATTTTCAATTAAATTTCTGGCTCTCACTGAGGTTTTCTTGGGGTTTGTTTGGTTTTTTTTTGGTCAGTTAGTTTAGGGCTTTTTTTGTTACAATGAAAACTAGGATTTTTTTGTCAGGGTTTAGGAGTATCTAGATTTGAGAACTCAAGCAATAATGTAGGTGTAAATCAGCAAAACCAGCTTGACTTTATTCCATCTATAAGCTTTCCCCACCCAGAAAATTTTCCAGAAACATGAGCTGAACCTTGAAGTTTGTTAGATGCTCTTTCCCAGGCCGTTTTAAACAAAAAGCAATAAAATGTTGCAGGCAAAGCATTCTGATCTTAAGACACCATGTACAGTACTTATAGCAACCACCCTATGGAAGTCTTGTTATTGCTGCCTATTAAAAAAAGAAATCTGAAAACCAGAAAGTTAAAGCCTTGCTGCTGTGGAGTAAAAGAATGGTCTTTTTATGGTGTGCTACTGCTGCCTTAAGGGGTAAATCCTGTTTAGGGCAAACCCTAGAAACAAAAAAGCCCAGCATCACTGTTGTATTAAACAGATCCCTCTTTTTGCTGATTTTATGGCACACATAGAGCAAAAACCTCCTTATCAGAACAAATGCTCAACTACTTACTTGGAGCCAATTAAAAATGATTGTAAGATGACTTTTAAATTAAGGCTTTCAAGATATTCAACCAGCCAAGTAAACTGCGAGAGCCGGATGCCCACCCTCGAAAGTTTAGTGCTAGCATCCCACCACCCACTCCCTCTTGTTTCATAAATAAAGTTATTTAAGATTCCAGGTCCCTTTTTTGATATATGCAAGCTGCTTTTTGGGAGGATTGGTGTTTTTATTTGCAGATGGAGTGGGGGTAAGGGCAGACGAAGAGAGAGAGGAGCGGAGAGGAGAGAATCAAAGAAAGAGAGTTTCAATTCGTGTTACAAATGGAAAATTTCTAGGCTCCTAAAAACCCCAGCCATCAGAAATTTTATGCCAAAAACCTAAAAGCGAACAAAGTGGAAAGGTAATATCAGTAAATCAAGTGAAGGTATCTATCTGAGGTTAACTTGTACCTTTAAATAAAAAGAAGCTCAGCTCAATTCTTTATTAAAAGCTGTACAGCGTTGAAACAGTGGGACTTTTAGTAAGAGAAACAACCCTCATCTCTGGCTCATCTATATTTTTTAAAGGTACTTAGAGAAAGAAATTAATTCCTCCTCAGCTACTTCTATCTATAATTCACAAAAATGATAGCTAGCCAGACATCTTAATTTTGTTTTAACCAGCAATGGGAAAGAATTGGGGAAAAAAGTAACGATATTTTCCTTCTCTTTTTCATCAGTCTTTGAAATGCAGTAACATACACAGCAAGAAAAGATTAATAAAACTTAAGACACATTAACTAATTAAATAATAGTGAGCCAGTTTTACACTACTCGTAAATACAGACCCATTGGAAGATATGTGACATATTAAATTCCAATCATTATCTGCCATATTACCAGGCTGGAATATGGAAACAGACGTTACCAGTGCTTTCAGTTCTCTTGGATATCCAAACACTAACTTTACAATGTGCAAAAGCAAGAAAAAAAGTCCAACCTAACCGCAATGTGTATTTTTAAAACAAAGAAAAAATTTAATATTGAATTAAGGACTAAGAAACACCATCTAAGAACACTCAAACTCTACTGTAATTTAAGAAAATCCACATCTTACAGTGCTGTTTACCACCAACAGCACAGAAACTTTTCTAGGACTGTTCTTCTACATTAGACAAAAGAAACACAAAACATTACCTGCTAGAGATTTACTTCAGTAATCTCAAAGTATTAAAAAAAGCACATGTTTTAAGATAACACAAGCCTTCAACAATTCAACCTTTTAAAAAGGATCATGCATGGATCACATGACATTTTGCTCAGAGAAGTGCATATATATTTACTGAAGTTAAGTTAGCCCAGGTGAGGTTCACACCCAAATCCCTGTATTTAACTGAATATATTTTTACTGCTTTTCCCCTTGACCTTCATGCTCCACTGCAGCAATTGTATTTTATCTATAAATTGGTGTTTAGTGTTGGTTTATGTTACAGATAAAAACTTCAAGGTATTAAAACTACAAGCTTTTTTTTTTTTTTAAAGAAGTTATTGCACACATATTATGTTTTAAAAATATTTATGGCAGAAGTATATTCATGTATGCATGTATGTACATACAGACACCCACACAGAGCCTGAATTCCACTAGGGAGCAAAAGGCAGCAGCCTTTCATCTCAAAAGTGAAGTTATTTCTCAGCTACAGAAACATGCACACATGAAGAAATTTGCAAGTCTGGGGCTTTTGCTTTTGTTCAATTGAGGTTTTTTTTTTAGTATCTCTGCATTTTCAGTGACTAGCTTACAGTCTAGAAGCCTATGGTATAAATTTCATCCCAGAGTAAATTTTTATGATGGAGTTATAAACCCCTAAAGAAACAGGGTTTACAATGGAAGTGCTGACATAACTAACTATAGCAGCACTAGCAGTGCTTCTGTAATCAAGGCACATTATATTTATGAGGTAGGTAAAAGTCTGTAACCATCAATCACTGGAATCATATTGACAGATTCTAAGTTTGAGGTCCAACAGAATTAATGTATTCAGTTTCTCACACCATTGATATGAAGAGGAGAATTTGCAGGCACTTTTATGGGCTTAGGCTTTGACATCTTTACAGAAATCAGTGAGGGGCTGTCTTACTGAAACATTTCATTAAACTGCAGCCTCAGCATTTCTAGGTTTTGGTACAATCTTTCACAAAAGGCTGGAGCAGTAGATTGTCCAGAAACCAAACGAGACATTATTCACGTAAGCATGCTTCATGAGCTGGGCACTGCAAACCTTAATTCTACGTATATCCACCAGACATTTAAAGTTATACCTAAGAATGATTAATCACCCAAAGAATATCCAACTCCTAAATTATGACTCAACATCCCTGTATAAAACAATCTAAAATGTCAGCACCTCTGTCTTTATGATATCACACCGTTCCAATAATTCTGTTTTACAAGTAAATTCCTATTATACATTAATAAGTGCTGTTGGTGGCTAAACTTCATGCCTTTGAGTAATGACCAGGTTGAAGGCAATTAGGCTGGCCAGGTGCAGCTGGGTGAGGTACTAATAAAAAGTTTTTAAATTTTACTATTTCCGTTTGGATTTTGGGGATGCATTCCAATCTGCCCAAATTAGGGAGGAAATTGTTTCCATGTTTTCAGCTGTTCCATGGTCTTGACTATTACTGACCGATAACCTGCACAGACTTTTTTTACTTGCATGCGTACACACTTCACAGGACCAATGACTATTTTTCAACTTGTCAGAGCAGCACAATTGCTAAAATAAGAAACTATTACATAATTTGCAGAAAGAGTTTCCAGTTCAGTCAAAAGGGTAGCTGAGCTTGAGTGAAACTTGTCTGAAATCAGAAAATCTGGGTTGGTTTTCAAAATATTTATATATAAATGCAGGATAAGAATTAAAATACAGCCATGTTATTCACTATTCTTCCTCAAATCTAGACTGTTATATGTTTCCCATAACAAGTTAATTTTTTTAAATTACCTGACAACTTTTGGTTTTTTTTAATCAAGCTGGCTTGATTTGTATTGATTCTAAAAGCCACAGTTTTATTGAGATGCATGTAGGAAAACAGTGCTAATGGCTGTAGTTTTAGTCAGAGGAGGAAGGCTTCCTGATGAGACACCACTAGGCAGCATGCAAGAGTCTTCTGTGTGTGTACGCACACACAGACATGCACTGTCCTGCCCTCTTACATGTTTTCATGGGTGACTCTTCCTCCAAAACTCAGCCTGAAGTTGGTCCCGGAGAGCAACACACAGTCTGCTTCCAGAGGCATCAGGAAACTTCCATGCCTTCTCATAGGATTTTCTCAGAAGGCAGTGGTATCACCATGGACTTGAACTATAATTTTCCCCCCACCAAAATGCCTTGAGATTTTGTATGGCCCTGAGCTTCTCACCTATACTATAAACTCATTCTCTCTCATGAGGCTTTACTTTTGGAAAACAGGAGCCAAGGACATAGGTTCATTTTACATTCTCACAGATGAATTTGTTAATTTTCATTTTCTCCTTTCAAACCATATAGAGACAGCACCTGGCTCAGGAAGGTCCTGAGCCACAAATTGCAGGTAACTGTGAGAATATTCTCTAGCAGGATCAACACAAGCTTTCCCCATTCCTAGTGTCCAGAAAGGCATCCTCAGTGAAGCCTGTGCTAAAATGCTGCTTTTAACAGGGACCTTGGATCTGACTGCCTTCAGCCACTTCTGATGAAAGCTCACAGCAAAGGGATGATGCAGAGAACACACTGCACCCGTGATTGTAGAGACACACTCCTCTGCTTCCCAGTGCCCCCAGTACAGCTTCACAGGCTCTTCAAACAGCTGATTTGTATTCTGAACTTTTTTTAAGCCCCAATCAGAAATTTAACCTCAACAAGCTATAAAAGTCCAACAGCATTAACAAGAAGGCATCACCGGACAGGATTTTTACACAAATTCTGCTCATTCTGAAGTTTTTGCACTGTTTTGAGCTTGGGGGAAATACCATGAATTTTTGAAATCAGAATGAAAGAGCAATTATTTGTGTCAATTAACCCCCCCATAAGTAATTCCTATGACTCTAAAATCTGAAATTAAACATGGCATACTCTCACTTTTTTGAAAGCATTGCTTTGCAGGCAAAATGAAACAGCAGTGCAGCATGCAGACAGGAACATAAAGACAGCTCAAAGAAAATTACTTGCGTTGCTTCCACAAGTGAGCAATGACCTGAGGAGGGCAACATGTAGGTATGTATTTAAATATGCAGAAAACTGCTCTGAATTACATGCTTTGCTACAACTGCCTGAACTTTCAAGGGATTAGTGAAGTGCCACACACACAGTCAAACTTCATCATAAAGTGTAGGCAGAAAGACACAGGATATTAAAATAAAGCTCACTAAAAAATTCCAAAGCCCTTGCATTCATAAGAATCAACAGGAACAGATACTTAGAATCTGCAATATCTCACGATCTCTTGACTATAAAGCATTGTAATTTGGTTTAAAGCGTCCTTGAATCAAGATGTTCAAGAAACAGATCATCTAATATTGATTACACAAGTAAAATGGGAACAATTACAAAACCTGGGAAAAAACCCTCATATCAGTTTTTAAACAGCATCCTATTTTGAAATTATTATATTTGGTTTTCCAGTAAGTCAGTTTGACAACACAACTGATTGTGTGATACATGTGATCTTCAAAACCCTCCTGTCTAACTCTGCACATTTTAAAACTCAATTGCTTAGTCAGTAAACTTCATGAAAATAAACTTCATGAAAATCTTAATAACAATGGTAATACTGATTACAATAATAATGGTATCAGCCTGCAGACAGTTTTCTCAATTACATAAATCTCAAAATTAGTCATAATGTCTCTTAAACAGTACAGGAAGGAAGATGGTTTCCAATTTAAAGATTCTGAAAGATAGTTACAGTACTTAGAGTACTTAGTACTTAGAGAAAGTAAGACTACAAAGAAACACACCATACATATGGCTCTGTTCATGAATGAACTGGAGGCACTTTAAGGCTTTTCATATGACACCATCCCTAACTGCCCAGTCTGCCTTCTCCTACCAGTCCTATTTTTGTCAGTGACCCCAAGATTATTATTTTTGCAGTGAAGAATAAACCTGGACTGTAAATATAGCGTTGGGGTATTTTAACGAATAATTACACATTATCTTTAGAAGCCTCACAGAAAATCGGAACCTGGGCAGCATCAGCATGTAAACAGAATGCCAATTTCCAAAAGAGAGGTAACGCAATTAGGGAGCAGAGTAGCTAGCAGCACTTAAAAAGCCAATACACGTATTAGATAATTAAATATAATATAATAATACATAATTATCATATAATACATTGTTATATGACATTAAAAACTTGCGATGTAGAATAACAGCAGCGGGAGCGGGAGCAGCGCCGCGCCATCGCCTGCCCTGCAGCGCCCTCTGCTGCTGCGCCTGCGGAAACGCAGCCGCTCCCGGCGGGACACCCGAACACAGGGCCAGGATCCCTTCGGCCAGGATCCCTTCGGCCCGGAGACCATAGGCNGACCTAATATCAATGTCCATTTATTAACGGACAAAGACTCTCGAACAGTTTGGAGTTAGGAAGTGTATGTCTATTGCGGCTGGGCAGTGCGTGGGATATCTCCTTAATGCACACTGCCAAGTTTCATAGGTGATTACAAAGCTTTTATGTACAAAAAATGTTGAATATACAAAATACAAATACATATTCTTACTATTGTCACCTCCCCTTCTCCGCTTCGTATGCTAATTTGCATGGAGGCTATTAAGCATGTGTGGTTTGTTTCTTGAAATGAGTTGGGGGTCTCTTTTATGAGGAATCAATTAAAATGATGAAGTAAACTAAGTCTTCCTCGCTCTGACCTTTTTACCTTTTCTGGGTATTCGTGACAAACAAATCTTTGGTAGAGTCTGCAGTTTCTTGCATTCAATCTGTTTCCTACTATGGGGAAGCTGGCTATTGTCTATAAAATTGATAAGCAATGAGTTACTGGATCTGGGATATCTTATCTAGATCCGGCTTCTGCTGAGTCTTTTTAGCTAACACAGCATCTACTCAAACTGTTTTTCTAAAATCCGTTATACCTCCTAACTAACATTTCAATCCCTTCGGCCCAGATCCGACACCCTCCGTGCAAACAAACACACGTGCACACATTTAATTCATCTGTGGGAAAAGAACTAAGCTGCACAAAGGCGTCACCCGAACGAAATCCCACCAGGAAATATAAACCTGGAAAGCAACTGGTTCAGTGAGAGGGATAATCCGACAAATTATCCCAGAATATAAAAATATACAACGAGGGAAGGTCAGAATTGTATTTCCACCTGTTCACAGGACTCCATGTCCCATATTTCTTTCAGTTTCTGGAAGCTACAAAGAATGCTAACATCCATAGCCTCAACCACAGAAATTTAGGAATGCATTATTTTAATACCTGTCATGTTGTGATCCCTCCCTCCTCCAATAAAAAAAAAAATTAAAAATATGAGCAATACAGATGGATGCTTTCAACAGGATACTCTCCCAAGGACAAGAGATGCTTTCAAAACAACACAAACGGACAATAAAAAACTGCACTTGACTGCAAACTGAAAACATCATCCAGCTCCTTCTCCTGAAAACCCTTCAGAGTAGCTTGCAAGACTTGATTAAGCAGTCCATATGCAGTGTGCTTCCTGCACCTATACACTGGGGCTATATTGGTTTGCTTTCCTCTGCCTTTTTACTCCACAGACACATGTCACATCTTGAGGAAAAAATCCAGACGTGGCTCTGCAGTCCCAGGTGTCAGCACTGCTGAAGATGAGATTGCTTACATCCAGCCAAGCACTTCCATGCTGAGACTTAGGAGCAGCCAGCACTGGTGCACCAGCCCCTAAATTACAGGGCAACATCGTAATTTAGCATGAGGAAGCAGAGCTGTACAGTTCCCAGATTGTACAGGTAATCTGCAGGCAAGATGAAGTCAGCCCCAGTGCTCATGAAAACACATCCAGCCAGATAAAGCTTTATCTCAGGACTGCTACTGGGAACCCCCTCCACCCTCCTCAAAGAACAAGAAATGTCAGGAATATTTTGGGCCACTAACTACAAGGCAGACATTGAGATGCTGGTGGGATGTCCAATGAAGGGCAACAAACGTGGAAAAGGGTCTGGAGCTCGTCTTATGAGGAGTGTCTGAGGAAAATGGAATAGTTTAGCCTAGAGAAAAGGAAGCTTAGGGGACACAATCTCACTCTCTACAACTGCCTGAAAGGAGGCTGTAGCCAGGCTGGGGTCAGCCTCTTCCCCCAAGCAGCAAATGACAGGATGAGAGAAAAAGGCCCTGAGTTGCCAAGAAAAGTTCAGATTGGTTATAAGGAAAAGTTTCTTCACTGAAAGCATTCTCAAGCACAGGAACAGACTGCCCAGGGTGGAGTCACCATCCCAGGAAGGTATTCAGAAGACATCTAGATGTGGCACTTAGGGACACTGAGAGCTGGACTTGGCAGTGCTGGGTTAAGGACTGGGCTCGATCTTAAGGGTCTTTTCCAATCTAAATGATTCTATCAATATTCAAACATTTTAAAAAACTAAAATATCTAAGAGGACTTTCTTCCTGTTGTCAGGTTTTCTGTAGCTATGTGAGAAGGTCATATATTTTTTCAATATTATGACAAGTTTTGCTGCCAGTGCTGGAGCAGATATGTTAGACATTAATCTTCAGATGGTTACAAATTACTTTAGAAGGCTAAGCTTATTACAAGAACAAGCACTTACATAAGAATATCTCCAAGTTTAGTTACAACAGACAATTCTCAAATGACAAATCATATGTGCTTGAAGCTACAAGCAGGTGCAGGGATTTAAGGTATCAGGAATAATAAAACTGCTCAACCTGAATCAAAATCATTCAAGTATTTTTAGCATTAGTTCTGTACTGCACTAAACAAAAATGTACTTCCTTTCCCAAGCCATGTGCATCTAACGGAATATAAAATCTATCTTTCAATTAATGCCAACAGTACTTTCATTAAGTGCCTCTTCCCCTTCAGTAAAATATATCCCAGTATTTTCAAGTTATGTTTTTTGCTTTTAGAATTATCATTTCAATTGTATTATTTTAGTGTTTCTTCAAAATTAGAGACATCAAAAACATGACAGAATCTTTGTAAAGCAGACAAACTTCTGGTGATGCCATATGAATTTCAGTCACTGCATTTGTATTTTATAACTGAACATCCAGGCAGTTCACTAACAGAACAAAAAATTTAATAAAAGGGAAGAAGAAAGAAAGAAAGAAAAAGGATCTCTTTCTAAAATGATCATTGAAGAATTATAAATAATGCTGCTAACTTAAGTGGGTTGCTGAAAAGCAAAAGTAAGTAAAATACAAGAATCCATGGCAAGGCACACATATTTTGACCTATCAGGCATGAAGAAGCATTTTTACAACACTTTGCAGAATTGAAAAAGTTCCCCTTCTGAGCAACAAGGTGCAACATCCAGCAGATTACAGGGGCAACCAACCCAGGTTAAGCAGAGCAATAACCTGTAGAGGAAGGCAATGACTGGAGACACGTGGTCACACTGCACTGAAACACATTATCCTAAGAAGTGCAGGAAGAGATTTTTCTTTGTTTTCCTCAGAGGATAGTAATTGAGGGAAAGAAGCCCTGTCTAATTCCTTTTCTCCTCTCCTGCAAATCCAAGGCTATCAGCTACGTATGAAGCCGACCCAACGCTGCACATGAGAAACGGTTTTAACTTAATAACTAATTCTGTGATAGCCACAACCAATAGAGAAGGAATTTAATTAGAATACATTTCAATTACTAACTACAACTTGAAATACAAAAGCTGGTAACTGACAGATTATTCTCAGGATGACTATCAGACCAGCAAACACTTGGGTCTTCCAGCTCTGTTCTTTAGCAAGAGTGTCTCCATCTCCCACCCTTTACCCTCATGAAAAGACACTACTGTTAAGGTATTGGGGGAAGAGCTTCACTTTATCCACAAAAACATCCAAACCAAACCCACAGCAGGCAAGATGTGTCCCACTCTTACTTTAAGTACATCACCTTACAGTGCATGGGAGAAGTCAAAGACAGCCAGATGATTGTGCTGTCAGTGCTCTACCACCATGGGTCTTTCCCTCTCTGTTCTCATAGTTCCAGTAACTTTGCTATGAAGAGAATTAAGCCCAATGGAATGAGGGCAAAAATAAGACCAGCATTATGCTTAATTTAAAATATTTTATTAAAAAA
>VZTB01008810.1:472464-502116 GCA_013397245.1 Thryothorus ludovicianus
TGGGGGGGAAGGGGACACGGTGGGGGGGAAAGGGACACGATTAGGGATAACCGCGACAGGCCGCTGGCCAGCGGGACTGCCGGCTGCTCAACCCTGCGGCTGAGAACACTACGCTGGGAGGAGCTGCCCCCTGGAAGGCAGAGCGCCCATGCAAAGAGAGCTTGGCAGTGAGGGCTGAGCACTGATCCCCCGCGTTAATTTTAATAAACTTGTTTTGCTGTCAAGAGGTTTCACCTCCATTCTCCATAGAAGTTCAGATGATACCAGCGACTGTCGGATGGGCAGCCTGGGCAGCACGTGCAGCAGGGAGAGGATACAGCTCTGGATCAGCACATTAAACAATGTCAGCTGCAAAGAAACTTGTTCTAGCAGCTGGTGCTGATAACACGGAGGCAGTGCCTTCAATCCCCTTACAGGCCATGCATTTAAGAGCTAAGCTTGACGATCCTTGAGGGTCCCTTCCAACTCAAAATACTCTGCGAGTCTGCATACGTAAAAGATTTAAGCACTAGTTTCTGCCTCAAACATCTTGCTGGTAAAGACAGCAGGTACCCAAGCAGGAAAGCAGAACCTTCACCTCCCCAGATCAAACTATTCCAAATCGAGGAACAAAGGGTGCCACAACTGCACTGAAATGTTGTTTCTGACAAGCTGGACTCTGGGTAAGAAAGCGGGTAGCTTCCCATGCTACCTACCCACTGGGCACAGAGAGTCAGAAAAAAACCAAACAATAGAGAGTAATCAGAATGGAAAAAGTTGCCTGGAACAGCTTCAGAACCCACTAGCAACTTCAAGTGTCTCACTTTTCAGTTGTGTCACCACAACCCTGGAGAAGGCCAAGCCAGCTCTGCTTTTAGGTCACATGCTATCTTTGCTGGGAGAAGGCCAAGCCAGCTCTGCTTTTGGGTCACATGCTATCTTTACTGGGCATTTGCAACAGGACCTACAGTCCACACAGCCAGGGAGTCACAGCAAGTAGGGGGAGCTCCTAGCTTTTAGAGATTTTTTTGTTTTACTTTAACAGTTCTCTTAAACAGATTTCTACTAGCAATATTCCAAAATCAGCTTAAAAAAATAATTAAGAAATCCAGCCACAAACAGAACACTGTCATCCCCCAACAAAGCCTTATGTGCTGTTGGAAGCCACACTGACAGGGACTTTAATAAGCAGGGACTTTAAGTTCTAGGTGCAATTTGCAATGGTCTTTCTCAATGACAACCCAGAAGAGAGAAGAAAGATCAGAATAAAAGCAGCAGCACTGAAGAATCCCCCAGAGTTCAGTTTTCTCCAGCTCACTTGCACGGTTTTGCAACCTCTCTCATCATTCTGCTCTATGCACGTGGCAGCAACAATGACCCACCAGCCAAATGAACCAGAGCACTAATTCTGGCTCTATTCATCTAAAAAATCCCCTCAAACTGAAGTCTGCATTCCATTTGTTATCTGTGCCATTTAACCACTGAGGATTCTCTACCACAGGGCAGTATTTTACTGACAGGTCTGGGCTACAGGTAGCAGAGATGCCACAGCTGACACGTCACCTTGATAATCCACTGTCTGCTGGTGCCATGGGGACTGGAGAGGGCACAGTGCTTCTGGCTGCTTCCAGCATCACCACAGCTACAACCAACACCAGCAAAACTGAGATCCACTCACAGAAATTGAAACAGACGCCAGGCACGGGACAGTACTACCAGAATGAAGTCAGAAAAATAAAAAAATCTCAATCTAAATGTAAAACCTCATTCAAGTAAATAATCTTTATGAACTTGCAGGTGTTGCTGTATTACATTATCTGCTAGCAAGCAGGCAGTACGTTTTGTGCCAGGCCACCATCAGTTTGAACACCACAGTTTAGAACAAGAGGTAGTGTCAAAGCTTGGCAATTCCTTGAGACTGATATTTTGTTTTTGCATTCAGAATTAGCAGCAAAAGTTAGCCCCAGGTGCAGACACCCAGAGGTCTGAGGGATACGTTTTAAGGCAAGAGGTACAATACACTAAAAGATCTTCTTCACCAGTTTAGACAGCTACTTCAATTTGGATACTACCATAATAACCTCACCCGAACTCTGTGTGTTCTCTTTGAGGAAGCTGGGCCTACATGAGTTCCCAAGCTCCCTTCCATTATAAAGGACTGAGTGATCTTAATAGTCTGTGAAGATCCAGTGAGGACAGCTTGAGGAGAGGCAGCTGAAATATTTCCCCAACACCAGATAACCAGTGAGCCAGTCCTCACAGATTCCCAATCTCCTAGGTGCCTTAGAGTTCACTGGCCCTTTCCAAGCTTGGCACAGGTCAGGAAGCCCCACCAGCCTAACAGATACTTTCTTGCCTTCACAAGATCCCCAGCTTGGTTCCCAGAGGCAGCAGGCAGCCTAGGGAGGGAGATGCCCTGCAACTCAGCTCTGCAACTTTGGAGAGAATCAGCCTTAAAATTTTGGTCTAGAAGTGGTATCTGTGCCAAAGATTTGGAGAGTACAGAGGTCTGGCCCAGAGAAGTAGAAACTTCAGGAGTCAGGAGAAAGGATACAGAGTAACAAGCTCTACCAGCTTCCTGGGAGTACTCTTTCAGCAGACAAGCTTTACCTGGTGCTTCTGGACTGAAGCAGAATTTTTTGAGAGTCAATCCAGAAGTCAACACCATCAGGAGGAGCTACTCTGACAGGACTGTTACTCAGTTTAAGGCTTGAGACCCCAGCTTGCTCTGCTCCACAGGCAGTTCATACATGTGGCCCAGCTGGCAGTTTAGCAGATACTCTCCTTACACATCTGAAAGTCAGCCCAAAGAGGGAAAAGTTCATGTGGCTAGTTAAAGGACAGAAAGTGACAGTGCCTATTGAGAAGATTCCCACATGTCTGAGATCAGGATGTCCTATATATTCTCAAATATAAGAACCAGATTCCAGAGTGAGGATTGTCTGCATTTTTCTGTGGGCTTGGAGATGGAAGTACAACCTAGTAGTTTAAATTTGATTGACGAGAGTTGTGCCAGCTCCAACACGAACTATTTTAATAATCCTCTTTTTTCCAGTTCATTCAGGAGGCACACAAATAGTTGGTTGTAGACGGAACAAAAAACCTTGACTCATCATCACCCTGACCAAGCAGAAAAGTGAGGCAGTACAGTCATGAGATGATGTCAGGCACAGTGGTGGAGTCCAGTTCATTTCCATAGCCAAGATCAGAAGAAAAACATTAGACACTCTTTGTCCCATAGCATAGTGGTATGCACCAAAACACAGGGAGCAGACAGCCCAGAATCCAGAAGGATACACAGGAGACAAGCTGCTGGACTATGCCTACTCCTGCTCCTCCAAGTGATCATCACTGAGCAGACACTGTACTGGGGCCTCCAGCCACAGAGTCACTTGGCACATGTCCCTACCCTCACAGCCTGGACCTTTGCAGTAACTGCTGCATTTGTAGGGGCACACATTCTGTGAAGGAGTTCAGGTTTGTCATTCATTCTCATACTTCATGCCTCTGCCATCCTTTCACACACCAGGACCAACTGTGCATCTCAAGTGCACCAGTGAGAGAACCATCCCTCTCCACCAATGCAGAGGTAGGGCAGGCAGCAGCCCTCCTCATGGAAGGGAGCTCTCAAAACAGCAGGTAATTGAAAAGTCTGCCTTTTCTGCTACATGAGTATGAAAATACAATTCCATCTCCCTTACACACATGCTAGGGAGTATTTCACCTTTGCAGCATGCTTTCAGACAGTCTTATATAGGAAATGAATATAAAAATACAGTTAAATAATCATTTTCATAGCAGGGTGCTCAAAATCACTCTCTTGGAAATACAGCAACAGAATGACAAATTATGATTTAGCAATATCAAGTTCAGCAAGCAGCTCAACCTCTTTGTTTCACTTAGAAAAGAAGTTCAGATTAGAATTTGTGCTCCTGCAAAGGAACAAATATTATGATGTTGACTTAACACAGCGTTATGTCACAACACACACACACGTCTAACATTAAAACATAAGTTGGCAGAATATACTTTTGAATGAAACTGAAAAAATTAAGTTTTCAGTAATGTCCTAGGGAGCCAAAATCAAATACAAATCCAGTGCTTGAATACAGCAAACACCTGGTGAACAGTGTTTTGCAACTTCATGAAAAGAGAGACAGAACAGAAAGTCCTCTTTCTGTCCACCTCCCTCCTTTTTTGAGCCTAGTCTCAGTACTCACGTACAAATTATCAGCCATTTTCAAAATCTTGTGCTGCTTTCTGAGGAAAAAAGCCACAGCATCACAAAAAGCCCAAGAAGATTATTAAAATCTATCAACTGAACATTACTACAAGTGATATAATTTTCCTTGTCATCTCATCCACACATGGAATTCCATCATTTTAATGAAGCCAACATATCTGCCTTCAACAACCAGCCTACTTCCCCTCCCATAAACCGAAGACCTTGATGAAGCACAACCTGCCTGTAGTATTAATAGTGCATATGAGAGCTTTGGAGAGGTCAGCTCTAGGCTTTACTGAGATTTAAAGTTTTCTCTTTTCTTCCTGCTCACCCTGAAGTAGTCATAAAGATGAATTCTACATTCATCTACATTCTACTTCTATTTCTAGCAGAAATATTGATGTTGCTCCATCAGTGTCTGGGAGGGTAAACTGTGTCTTTCACACCCATTAAGCTGCAACATTTTATGGGGACGGAAGTTGGTAATCCCTTTGTTTTCATGTTAGACTATGTTGCAACCATTCAAACAAAATATGCTGGATATCCTGAGCTGTACACAGTTCCATTATATATTTGAATTACTGTTAACAATTAATCACCAAGCAATATGAATATCCACTTTTAGGGTTACACAATGATGTTTACCTCCAGTGAAGAGGCTTAACATAATAGAATACTCTTATGAAATATAAAGATTGTATACTCATAAAAAATACTTTTAAGAATTGCTTCCTCCACATTTAAAGTTATAGTAAATCAAGTAAGTCATTACTCTTAAAAACCTGATGACTGCAGTAAACATTCAAGACTAATTTCTCCCACTGCATTAGGAGTCCCCTTTGGCAGTCCATTGCTGCTGTGCTTTTTTTCATTCTGTGATAGGATACCCACAAGAGAAATTAGCCTTACTAAAATCATGTAAATTTCTGCTGCCAGCAGGTAGCAACTGAACCATCATTGGAAACTCTCATGAAGGAGATGCCTACAAACACTAGGAAATTTGCCACAACTACACATTAGTCCCTGGGAGAAAGTAAAAGCTTTAGCATTACCTGACAGTAAGCAACCTCAACAATATGAGGAGAGTTCTCTGAAATGAAAACAAAGCAGCAAGTAATAAGATAAACTGCTCTACAAGTATAGAGTAATATACAGTCAGTAAAACACATGTACCAAGTCCTGGGCTTCCTTCCTGAAGAAAACCCATAGTGAGCACAACAGTGAAAGCACTGCTCTACACACTCAGGACAAGAGCTATAAAGAGTTTCAGAGATTGTACCTAGATCAACCCTAAAAGAAACTGAACAAGGAGACTTTACTACTAATACAAAAATTAATGAGGTGAATAGTAAGGTCACCTTCTTAATGTGACTCTGCTGGGTCAAGTAACCTATCTAAAGAAGAAGATTACAACACAATTTGCATTTGTGCATCCATTCTTAGGTTATTCTCTCCCTTCCCAGAAAAGCAATGGGCAACAGACAAACTAAAGTATGACCAAAAAAACAGCCCAGGACCCAGAATAAAAGCTTGGCACGTACAGTTATCAGACAAGAACATTTTTTGTGCATTTCCATGACTGCAAAATCAGACAGTGCTTCAATCTCTAATATAACACTGTTCAGGGATAGAACAAAACAAAATCCCACATGTGTTGACAGAAGTATAAATTACTCATAAGCATCCACTTAGCACAAGCTAGTAGTACAACGTGACCTTTCACTACATAACTACATCCTACAGATCAAAGATTCAATGGGCAGCATCATAAAGGCAACAGCATATGATTTTTGAGTACCCTACATAAAACACAGGAGCAGTGGAAAGTATTAAAGTTTACTGGAAAAAAACCCAGTCACTTAAAGTAATATTTGAACAGAACTACTGGACACTTTTGCCAAGTGAAAGGTTCTGCTTTTTGTTATGCATCCCACCCGAGACCCTGGCCACCTCTCAAGGTTCTAAGGTTCCCTACACAGAGATAGCCATTTACAGGAAGTTTCATGCTGACAGCTCTAAGTGCATTCTGTCTCCACCATGGCTTCATCCTAAGAAAGAGACATGAAGTTATGCCTTGAAGAGAGAGGAGGCAGGACTGAGACACACAAAGTCTCACCTGTGCAGGCACACCATGCAATATCCCAAGCTCCACAGCAAAGTCCTCCTTACTCTGTTCAGATTTGCTCAGTTTCCTTCCTAGAGTCAGAAGCTCCAAAGGCTGCTGAAGAGATGCATGTTCAAAGCTACCAACACATGAAAATTAGGAGTATGCAAATGAGAATTAGCTGCCTGAGCTCTCTTTCCAATCCCATTGCACCCCAGAGGCAAATATTTTATTTTTTTTTTAAGACATATAAAACGAGTTGTGAGAAAAAGCTATTTTAATCAGTATTTTCCAGTAAGGAAAGCAACAGGTGCCAAGAACTGAAGGAAACCCACATCTGCTCCACTGTGACCGTAGGCCCTTCCTGATCAGATTTTATAATATGTATTTTGCACATGCATGGATTACTTAGAATCTGAGGAATGCAGCCCATACCACTGGGAGACCATAAAAATATAAGGAATCTGCAGTCTTTCCCGCAGCTTGGATCTGGAATGCCTGTGCTGTTTAAGCAATGCTACAATAATAGTAGCCCCAGAACTACTGTTAGTGTGATTAATTTCAGCAGCTTTCTTACCCTGGTCAGAAAGCTGCCAGGTTTGCATGCCATGCTGAGACTTTGGCTCTGCATACAGGGTAGGAGCCCACCTGCCTACTTCACTTGGCCATGAAGGCGAAAATATTAAGAATCACCACTGCTTCAGGGAGGGATTAAAAGGGGATACCAGGCAAGCTCTCTTCCTGAGTTTGTGGAAGTTTGGGTGCCCAGGGATGCTCGTGAGCTACTGACATGAGCAACAGCTGCTACCTTTGTCTAGAGAGCTCACCAGCCTCTGACTGACTGCCCTGTGAAAAGCTTTGGGGTACATGAAGCGAGGACTGTGTATCTACAGTAAAATGTTATTCTGTCTGGTTCAGCAGGATGGGGAGGCAAGAGAGCCTCTATTTGGCCTTGTAAGGAGCTCCGTTCCTTCAACTGCCTTGTTGCAAGTTGCAGGAGATCACCACATTTACATGCGCCACAGAGATAATGCACTTGAAATGCTTTGGGACTGATATGAATAGGAACTATTCTTCCCTTTAATTAGCATTTTTGCCAGATGAACACTGCTGTGAAGTGCCAAGCTGTGGAGTCCTCCTACAAGTTCCAAGAGATGCACAACTGACAGCCAGAGCGTATCCAAAATCGGAAGATTTCCTTTTGCAGCTACAATTTGTTTTTCCCACTTGAATGAAAATAACACAATTACCAAAACGATCACTCAAGATAAGGACAAAATCAGTGTACTACACAAACCCTGAGAGGTCACACGTAAAACTCTGCTGAATTCTTGGACAGTTGCATGATGTTCTTTGAATGGTGACCTCTAACATTATAAACACTGATCACAGAAAAAGAAATGCATTAGTGTACTTCCAAAGAGAGCTTATAAGAAGATACTGAATTTATGGGTTTTTAAAAAAAGTCAAACAGCTGATCCTGTCTCTGATCACACATACAAAAAGTTGCCATGGGTGACTATTGGACAATTTACAAGAGAATTTCTAAAAAACTTCACCTTAAGTTATAACCAGTATGAAAAGTATAAATCTAGAAATATAGTAAAGATGTAACTTATACTGTTTGGGTGTTGGTGTTCTTGTTGTACCAGATGAATTGCCAATAGAAAGACAGTATGGATTAAGGGAAAAAAAATACAAAAACATTGGCTTGTTTCCTAGCAACAGCTCAGCTAAAATTACTTAACATTTCTACTCAATCAAATGTAAATTTGACTATGTTATCCCTTAAATGTTGATTATAACAGGCCTTTTCAAATGCAAATTCAGTGTGTAAAGTGAATGTAAACGTTGACAAAGCTGACACCAAAATCTCCTGATTAACATCATTTGCATGTACACAGCAACATTATTACAAACCTTCTGAAGACAGAAGGAAATGAAAATTGGAGAATCACCTTCTGCATCATCTCATTCTTTCCTGCTTTAAGAGCAAAACAGACAAAAATGTAAAGCCTTTTGGGTTGCATGCAAAATTCCAACAGTTTAAAAGTGCAACACAATAAGCTGTACCTGAATGCTATTCCTTGTGTTGCTAGCGAGTACAATGGGTGAAAAGCTCTGATTTATTTCTTAGTCGCAGAACTTGAGAATTACACATATAGCACAGGCAGACTGCAAAGATCATAATACCATGTAGCCACTGGCAGCTTGCAAGTTTTCTTGCCTCTTTTACCTACAATTCTTGCATGAGAAAAACAGGAGGAAAAGGGGGAAATTATTATATGCTACTCTCACAGTTTTCAAGTTTGTTCTTTGCAACTTAATCAACTCTGGGATTAAACACCTTAGCTATGTGTGCACTCACGTAGGGCCAGATTATTTTTGCCTAAAACATGTAGAAGAGGCTTCAAGAGAGGATGTTAACACGTTTCTTCTTGTTGCAGTATTTCACAATGTGGGTGTTGAAGTGTATTATTTTACAGTAACAGTGCACTACATCAGGCTGATTTACCACTAGCTAACCAAAGTCAACAGGAAGCTGAGAACAGTTGCAGTGTTCCTTCAGCACAAAGCAAGTAGCCAGACTTACCCTCTCAAACTGAGAGTATATTTTCTCCTTGATCACTCTCAATAAGGATACTGGGCTGAAACAAGAGATTTTACATTTACAGACACCACACAGACTTGTCTTTGCCAACAGTGATTTTATTTTCCGTATTGACGCAGACAGGTACCTTGATAGCTTGCTGTGATACACAGATCCTGGTCCAGCCCATTAACACAATGAGAATTTGCACAGCATCAGCTACAGCAGTCCAAAATGAACCATTTAGCATTCACCAGACACATCCTAATCTTTCATGGTGCTATGTTTTTAAAGAAAAGCAGAAACACTTTCTTCCTCCACTGCACAGCTTCTTAATAGAGTTATAACAGGCCTGCTGAGGATTATCTTTTCTGCCCTGGATTAGAGTTGCTACTTAAAGTATTTTAGACAGGACATAATCCACTCCCTGCTACACTCCCAAGTTGCAAATTTTAGCCATGTCAGATCCTAAAAGTTTCTAAGAAATTTCTAAGAAATCAACAAGCACGACAGCTGAGTATTGGGAAGGCATAATCAGTAAAATGTTTACATCCATATTAAGCACAAATCATACTTATCTCAAAAAGCCAGTCCCATCTCAAAATTATGGTTCTGGACAGAGCTGAAAGCAAATTTTGGACTTTGTATAAGGAAGGGAGAGAAATCCATGAAGATACAGGCAAGAATACTTCATCCTTCGATGCCAACTCCTGCCTGCTACCCCACTGCTTACAAATTGCTACACGCCAGACAAGGTTCAAAGCTGTGTTTCAAACAGAGTCCAGTTTTGAAGGCAGAGCTCATGTCTGGACATGCATTCTGATGACACACGAGCTGATTTTCTTCAGCAATGCCTAAAGCAGCAGGAGCTCTACACCTTACCTCACTGATCCTCCACCCTTATGCTGCACATTTGCTGCTCCATTCAAATCCAGCTTCTGATAGGAGAAACAAGAAGATGCAGACTTTTGGGGAAAATCTTGAGAAACTATTTTATTTTTGTTTGGAAACTTTCCAGAGGCACTCTTAGTGCCTTTTAGTATATACACATGAAAATTAATACTGTTCTCTCCTTATTAATACATTCTTTCAAGTGACTTTTACAGTCTGGAAGCAAAGGTCAGTTACATTGAGTTCCAAGAATCCACTGCACTAAAAAAGTAACTTTATTTGACCATATGTTACTATAATTAAACATACAGGAAAATACTCTTTGATCTTATGACTGTCTTGGACTAGATGGATAACAATCCCATTTTTACAAATGATGATTCTAGTTCAAGCCCTAAAAAAAGTAAAACTGAAATACCTACATCACTGACCTAATGCTTTGCCATTAAAAAAACCACCAGGGCACGTGATATGGCAGCTGTGTGTTGAAAGATCATTTCCTAACTGGGCTCTCACCTCAGAACTCTGACATATGAGGTCGGGAGCTCGTACCCATGACAGTGACTAAAAGGATGAAGAGGAATTGCTAAACCAGCAAGACACTTGTAGTTGAGAACTAAAATAAATTACTATCATGCAGCATACAGGTTCCTGGAGAAAGGTTCATTAACATGAGAAACATTTGCTACAGAACAAAACTATGTAAACAAAACAAAGGCAAGATGTGCACAAAAAGTTATCTATTATTCTACACCATATGGGCTACCACTGCCAATAAGGTTCCAGAGACAAAGATTCTAAACAACTGAAACTTAAAAATCAGCTAAAATTACTTGAATGCAGACAAGGAACCAACCAGCAGCTTTTACTTCTGTACAGAGACTGTAACAGAAAAGATCAGTCTCATAGGAATTTTCAAAGGAATTGTTCAGCTTTAGGGGAGGTCCTATGGACATCCGTAAAATTTAAGAGTACACTTATTCACACTTCATGATACACAAAGATCCCCATACTCAGGAAAAATTAAAACACCCTAAATTAACCAATGGCACTACTTTTACAGGAAAAAAAAAACAAAAAATGATTCTTAATAAAACACCCGAAGTCCATAGCTGTACATGTAAGTGCCTTTCCCGTGTGCTTCATGGGAGAATTCTATACTTCCAACAATGACAGACATCAAAGTTAATTTAAGAAAGGTTTTATTACCACTCATCACACCCTTAAAAACCACAGCAGGTGAAGTTAAATCCTTCTTGAGTTTCATATGTAGCAGAGAAGTGCAAAAAACATGGTAAACTTGATGCTGAAACAGGGAAGAGGAAAACTATAAAGAGAAAGATGAGAAGAAGAACTAGCTCAGATTTAGACAGGGTATTTGAGTACAATCTGGAGACATCACAGAAAATCAGTTTTTAAACACTTTGTATTCTTAATAGGAGATCATATCAGCTTTTTCCTCTTGTAGGCAAAGCTCTTGAGGGTCAAGAGAAATAAAAAATATAAATAATTCCCACACACCTCTGACTGTATGTGTTGCTAAGTACAGAATGGTGACACAGAGGCACTGTCCTGCCTCATGATTGAGACAACCTCAGAGAGTCACTATTCATGCTCTCAACAAAAGGCTGGGAATATGTGGGGTTGGGAGGGGTCTAACTTAAATACTCATGAGCTGTCCTCATGACATTTTTTAGCTCTACCTGGTGGCCTTCAGCAAGACCACAATAAGGTTTGATTTATAGAAAGAGAAACTACAGTTCATCCATGCCTGTGATTTCTGCCGTAGCTTCTTTTATGAGCATAAGATAAACTATCTGATTTAAGACTAAGTAGCTTCAGCAAGTCTCTTTCAATTAACCAAATTCTACAAATACACTCCTTTCCATCTACACCATCTAAGAAAGGTAAATGCTTACCATGCATTTATCTTGGTGTGCATAATCACACTACAAGAGTACAAGGATGGGGAAAATGACAGTAATTAAGGGACAAGCTGCTCACCAATGCCCACTTTGATCTTTAGCAACTTGACACTACTTTCTGGGTGGAAAAGCAATTCATTCAGGAATCATGGAACCGTTTGGCTTGGAGGGGACCTTAAAGACCATCTAGGTGTTCCACCATGAGCAGGGATGCCTTCCACTAGAACAAGCTGCTCAAAGCCCCACCCAGCCTGGCCCTGAACACTTCCAGGGATGGACATCCTCAACTTCTATGGGAAACCTGTTCCAGTGCTTAAAGTATCTCCATGTAAAGAATGTCTCCCTAATATCTAACCTAAATCTACTTGCTTCCAGTTTAAAGCCATTACCCCTTACCCTATCACTACACACCCTTGTCAAAAGTACACCCTTGCCAAAAGTCCCTCTCTAGCCTTCTCAGAGGCCCTCTTTAGTAATGGAAGGTACTAGAAGGCCTTCCGGAACCCTTTCTTCTCCAGGCTGAACAAACACAACTTCTGTGAACCTGTCTTCACATATGGGGTGCTCCATCCCTTTTGTCATCTTTGTGGTTTTCTCTGGACCCAGTCCAGCAGGTCCACATCCTTCTCGAGATGGGGACCTGAGAGCTGAATGCATTTCTCCAGGCAGGGTCTGACCAGAGCAAAGCAGAGGTCTGCTGGTCGTGCTGCTTTTGTTGCAGCCCAGGACAAATTTGGCTTTCTCTGAGCTAGAAGCACATTGCTCCTGGATCATGTTGTGCTTCTTCTCCACCATATCCCCAAAAACTTCTCTGTAGAGTTAGTGTCAGTCCATTCTCTGCCCAGACTGTATCTGTGCTTGGGATTGCCCTGACCCATCTGCAGGACCTTGCAGCTGACCTTCTTGAAATTCATGAGGTTTGCACAGGCCTGCCTGTCAAGGTCACTCGGGACGCCATCCCCTCCTTCCAGCATGTCGATGCAATGAAGCTGACTTGCTGTCTGGAGTGGCTGCAATTCCTTTGGGCTACTCTTCAGGAGCCCTCCTGCTGACCTGCACTCCATGTCCAGGCTCTGGGCTGGCACCTGCATCAAAATGGTCAGAATAGGATGGATGGAAGTTCCCTTCCCCCACCAACTTTAGTTTAAAGCCCTCTTCACATCTTTTAAGACAGCTCTGTTTAAAAAGAACTAGCTAATCTGTTCTTACTAGCAAATGTAATCCTTTACCCCAGCATCAAAGACTCCATTTAGCTCAGTTCTTGAAGCTTATAAAGAACTGAAAGGATACATGAGGCATGGAAATTAAAAACAAAATAGAAGAGAGGAAGCAGGCTTGCTAACTGCAGGAAATAGGACTTTTTCTACAATCTCAGCCCCACCACTACTTATGTTTTATTCATCAATTCTACTTGCAGTTTTTCTCTTTAGGCAAAGACAACCTGGCAGCACCACCTTTTTGTTACTCCAAGTCAAATATAATCTCAGATCATAAAAAAAAGAGATAAACTACTCCTCAGACTCTTATTAGAGACTCAGGAACATTGCCTTGTTACCTGTCTAGGACGACCATCTCTCACTCACTTTCCTAGGGTTATTTTTGGCACAGTGTACTGGTCCAAGCACACACAATGGAAGCCAAATCCTATCACTTCACAAGAGAGACAGAGAGGCAGTTTACTTTTGCTGACCTCTAATTCACAGCCATTTTTGCACTTCTCTGAGAAGCCATCGTCCCTCTTGAAACTGTGCATACCTGCCTTCAGCACACTCTGCTACTCTGAGTTTTACTCACTACATACAATACTCTTTCTGGTCTTCACAGAACTGGTGTGCTGTCACTTCTCTCTCCTACTCTTCTCCTTCAAGACACGACTTTCTAAATTAGTTTTTTTCAAGCAGAGTTCAAGTATTACTAATGCTATATTACAGCAGCTTCTGGTTATCAATGTCAAAAAGTCAGTGATTTACTGCCAAATCCTGGAGCTACAAGTAATAATGTGTAAGAGGCATCAAGTTCTACTGTAGCTGGATGATGCATAGTAAAGTTGCTCAATGTTTGCCACATCAAGAGCTCTAAGCAGATAAACTTTGGAATAGAAAAATTTAAAAAGAAAGGAAAAAAAATCAAAAGTAAAGAAATACAAGAACATGAAACTGAAAAAACCACCAAGAAATAAACAGAGCAACACAAAGCTTAGAGGTTAAAATACATGGCTGCTGGGATAAATATATACAGCTCTCTGCACCTGCCCACGTATTTGGACTGTTTAAGACTTTCTCCTTCAGAACCAAGGTGATAGTTATCAACCTGAGATGGTTAGCAAAGCCTAAGCAGCGTAATTTGAACTATAGAAAAAAATGATGTCAAGAGTAGCTATTATATCTGTTCATAAAAAAAAAACAAAAACAAACCAAAAGAAATAGAAGGTATTTAGTTACTCTCTCTAGAGTAAACCCCGTTTTTGAATTCTGTGGTCATGCTTCTTTGAACAGGAAATTGCACTTCAGTCTCTTACCCAAACCAAAACCAAAGTATTTTTTTAGATGTCACACATTTACATGCAGACAAAGGAACTATAAACATCCTACATGCATGTATATATGTTTGGGTTTATATATTTATATATATAGACTTATTTATGAGCATAGACCTCCTGATATCCTCACTGGAATCTTTGTGGCAGAGAAATCATTCATGGTCCGTCCAAACGTGCCATGGATCATCCAAAGTTTTTGCTTCTGAGAGCTGCAAATTACACACACAAATCCTTCCTGCCCACACAGCTCCCTGGCATCTCGCAACAATTCCTGCAAGGAGGAGAAGATCCAGCCCTGCCACTAGCCCAGGACTGGTTTCACCTCTCCAGTTTGGTTCTCCTCCTCCATGGTTTGCTGAGCCATCTAATCCTTGCATTTCTAAATGGAAATAACACATTGCCAAACACTAATGCTTATTATTACAGTCAACCAATTAAACTGTAATTCTGCCATTGTTATCCACCAACACTCTTCCTGCTTAAGTGCAAGCTATGTTTACTTTATTACTGAGGAGCTCAAACATTTTCTTTCACAATAATGTATTCTCTTCCTCCTCCCACCTAAGACAAGGTGAAGGCTCATGAATCAGACCAGTAACTACAACAATGTTTTCACTTCTACCCTGATATGGACTGATGTAGAAAACCTGAGAATTCCGAAAAAAAAAACCAAAAAAAACCTTCTTCTACACCCCAAACACAACACCAGCACATAGAACTGACATATTACTATCTTCTCTTTTACAGTATCACTGCTGAAGGTAAGAGTTCCAGATCTGTTAAACCAAATGAAATAGCCATAAAGAAAGAAATTAGATGGCAGAACAAGTAAAACAGACATTATAAAACCTCAGACCCATTAGCAATGTGTAGATAAAAATATTTTGGATTTTATTCCAATCTGCTCTGCAAAGAGCCTTTCCCTTACCCCACTAAACAGAATCTGCACCAATAATGCTGGTTCATAGGTACATAGAGACAAAAACATGCAAATACCACTTCTACACTGTATTTAATAAACAGATTCATTTCCTTTGTGGTCCATATATAGACAGAAAAGTGTTGGCTACCTCTCACAGACAATGCTTTATCTGTTCACTTATAGTCACCTAAAGCAGTTGGAAATAGCAAATAAAAATACAGGACTCCTAATTCGCGATCCAGCTCAAATATTTTTAAAACTGGATGCAGAGAAGTTATGGAAGTTGGAAACAACACAGAAATCTCTATCTAGTGGTAAGGCACTGGTGATTTTTAGAGCTCACTTTTGGCACCTTTACTTCTTCAGGAACACTGCATACATGATGAAAAGTAAAACTCAATCCCAACACCTTGTATTCACAGCTAAATATGGAGTGCAATGCTGGTAACCCACACTCAGGAAACACAGAACACTGTTTTCATTATCCTATAACCAGTTCAAAATAGCATCATTAAGCTAACACCACAAATGTACATCATCAGGCAAAGACTGTATTTATTTGAAAATCTTGACTCTGCATCAGAGGACCTCTGTATATGCTGTTCCCTCAAAACTTGAACTGATAAGAATCAGCCCAAATCACATATGCACACTCAGCATGAGACTTGCAGATTACAAAACATGTAGAAACTTGCTGCTCCTCAGGAAATGTCCACAACTGATTCTCAAATTCAAGACCAACTGTTAAATATCACAAAATACCACTGTACTGCTTATCTAACTCCATAAACTGGGACCATCAGTGTGCTTATCTGAGCACTTGAATGCAATTGATGAACATGCAATTCACAGCATATCTCATTATTACAACATTTTTATGGCAGGCAAACATACAGACCCTTCTCTGTTCTCCTCCAAAAAAGGTATCTGCTGAACTCTGCACCTGTCCAAGACAGCAAAAGTGTTACTCAAGCCGTTCTCATAAGGTCACATCCTTACAACATATCCTAAGCATCAGAAACACATTACATTTAGACAGATTTCTACTACATTAACAAGTCCAACAAATCACTAGGAATGCATGTTCTTAAACACATTCTCCAGCATACAAGCAGCTCTGTGCTCTCCTCTGTGCCATCTCCAGAAACAGCATCCAAGAAAGGAGGATGGAGCTGTCTCCTCTCAGATCTACCTCTTGCTACCACATCTGCTCTTTCCTCAGGCCATCAGGTAGGAAGAGCTGTCAGGCTCAGTTTAGTCTGCAAAAGTACTACATGTCAGTACCATGGATCAGTTTTGTTTCAGCAAACCATATGTGTCAATTATAAAAAGCATGCAGGACCAAAATGAGACATCACAACAGACCACAAGTTTTCAGAAGGCAAAAAGGTCAGCACTTCCTAAATATCAACCCCACAACAAAAGTATTTATGATTATGCAAAGCTAGGATACATGTTGTCATCCTGCAAAAAACTGGTTTACCCCTTGCAAAGTAAACTGTATCCACAGACACACAGGAGTGTTACAAACAGAGCAATATAACAGATGCGCTTTGCTTAGGGATGGACAGCCCTGCAATCATCTACACAAACGGAGGCACCAAACCATGCTGGTGTCTCAGCATCAGCTGGTCTCTTGCCCATATGATGTCTCACCATGAGGTATCACACCGGCAAGCTGTGCTTCATGAAACTTGCAGGGATATATGCTCAACCAGAAGTATGTTCTGCCCACGTAAACTCATATTGCTTAGGACACCACTACTCAGTAGCTCTTTCGTTTGTAGGAATCCTTTTCCTCATTCTACCACACAATCATGACACTAGTAGAGAGCAATGAGACAGGAGGACTGTGAGACCTTAGCTTTATCTTCCTAGTAATCAACATGTGTTACTCCACTGCACTGCAAGGACACGGAGAGAAAGCAGTTCCTCTGCCACAGTCTAAGACACTTTGGGGCTAAAAACACATAACACAGAATAGTTCAATGTGTTTTCAATGGGAGCTGTCTCAGATATTTGTTAAATGAAAGTCTGTCTTGGAGAGGAATCCAAATCAGGTTTGTATCTAATGAAATTCAAGCATGCAACCTTCTGGTAATGGTCTTAATGCTTTTATTCTGCTCTTCATAAAATGTCAGGGGGAAAAAAAACCCATAGACCAAACTCAAAACAGTAAGTTTTCTTTCTTGAGTGCTTATCATCAGCCCTGCCTACTAGACTCTAAAAACCACCATCATGCAACATGTTCAATTGCTTAACACCAGAGGTTCAAAGGAGGGAAGCTTCAATGGAGCCACAGTGAGGAAATCAGAGCCCACATAAACAGACTGCCTCCCAAACAAGCCGTCATTAACAAGTCTATTCTACTAAGCTACCACCCACAAGAAGGTAGAAAACAACCAAAGAGTACCCAGAAAGGAAGACCTTTATGATCTTGACAAGAAAGGTGTTCTACTGTGAAACCACTGGTAAGAGAAACGGGGGGAAAAATAAATAAGAAGAAAAAAGAAAAAAAGAAAAAAAGGCAAAAAGTCAGTTCTGCTACAATAGCAAGAAAATAATGTTTGTTTAGGAAGGATGGGCAACCAGCCCAACATTCAACAAATGCTAAGATGCCAAAAAGGATGGCTTTAGAACTGATCTTAAGAGAAAGGCTACAGTATTCCTGGAAGAACATGAAGAGGGTATGTCGTATCTGAGAAGCAGAATGCTTACATACCAGGAGTGCTTCAGCACACACATTCAGTAACAGAACCAGTCTTTTGAATTGAGCATTCAGTACTCAGTATCCTGAGCAGGAAAGCTAAGCAAAAGAATTCAGCTCTCAGATATGCAAAGTTCTGCTTCAAAATGAAAATATAGAGGGGAGTTATCCACATCTAGATCATTCATGCACCTCTTAAGGAACATGATCTACACAAAATGAGTTAAAAATCAGCAGTGTGACAGGTCACCTGCAAGGAGGGAAATTCAAAAGAAGTACTGAGGTAGCTTGAAAAGGCAGCTACAATAACCCATAGAAATTATCTGATATCAGGATGTATGTAGTAATATAAACAAGAAAGGTTTTCAGGATAAATTAGATAAGGACTTAGTAGGCAGTGAACTAAGGATACTTAAAACATCCATTAAGAGCTCTGAATCTCATGAAGTACGTGCCTCAAGCAGACTGCCTGAACAACCCCAAGCATTCAACCAAAGTGAGCCAGGAGAAAGAGAGTGTGTACTTGCTCCAGAAATAGACATGTATCTGCCTAGCAAGAAAAAAACCTGGTTTCTTTTCAGGCAGGGAATCATCCAGCTTATGAGATTCAAAAACCCCAACCAAGACCTCATTCTAGAAAGCAGGCTCCTTTGTTTGGCACAAACTCCTTTTCTCCCTTGCTTCAATTTCAGTTTTTTTTATCTTTGTTCCTTGCTATACTCTGCTGCTTTATTTTCCCAGAAAGGCACCTTCTGTATTTATATGGTTAATACAGAGGCCTGAACAACACAAGTACAGTATATCCTATTATGCCAATGTTCAGTGTCCTGTTCCTAAGCTACAGCTGCTCTACAGAGCACCAAAAATAAATAAATTAGAACAATCAGTATTCACAAGAAAAGAAGGCTTTGAGACTTTACAGGACGAAGCGGTTCAGTGGTTCCAGGACAGAAAAGCAGCAGCCGTGAGAAAGGCTCCAACCAACCACTCATCTGTGGAGCAACAGGAGAAGAGAACAGAACGAACAGTCAGAAGGTGAGCAGCAGGTGAGCACAGACACCGGAGGGAGATTTTTAAACTTTGTTTTATTAAAGCAGTAACAGAACAGTAGGCAAGTTATGATTTCCCTCCAAAGCCTAAATCAGGTACCCACCAGCTCTACCACAGAATGCACACATAACATCTTTTTAGGTAGGTACATTCTATGCAAAGGGTAAGCCACTCTGGGGCACCGAACACCACAGTCTGGGGTCTGTGTGTACATGCAGCAGAATGCTCTGCTGAGCATAACTCCTTATCAAAAGCTAAACACTGCTGGAGCAGTTTCCTCCATGTAGGTATGGGATTTCTAATCCCTTTCCTTAAACCACCAGTCACAGCTTGGCAGGTAAGCAAAAGTGTCAGGTGATGAGAGGGGTTGAATAGTAGCATAGAATAGAAGAAAGATGTAAAAGTCCAACTTTGCTCCACAGGTTGATACAGACAAGAATAAACAAATTAATTCCAAGCCCAGGTGTGTATGTTTTTTCCACCACGAAAAGATGAACAATTCCTCACAAGCATCTTCCCAAAGTACAGATACTGGAAGTTTTCAGATTTTTGTTCCTACCTCTGCAATTTACTATCTTTTCTCTATTTCCCAAAACAGAACTACTATGTGGGCTCTTCCCAACCTCCTCTCTTCAGTTCTCTCTTGTTCTCCTACCTACCCACAGCTCTGCAGGCTTCTGAAAGAAACATGAATCTGGTCTTCAATTACAATTAATATTTTTAAATTACATGAGGAAAGATCAGCATGAATTATTGCTCCTAATTGTTGATATAGCAAGCCTAATGGCATACAATGACTGCATAATAAATTTTAAATTATTACACCACGCAAGCTGACAATACTTTCTAGAGTGCTGTATACCCAATTCTGTGCCATCGTTCTAGTCACACAACACCATATGAGCAAATACTAACAGGCTTTCAATATGTATGCACACCTGCTACTACAGAACAAGCAATTGCAAAACTGTGTATTCGGGCTCTGTCTTGAATTCATGAGGTATCAAGTGTTTTTAGTAGCCACTAACACCATTGTGGGCAAAACTCCAATCCCCTCCATTATTAAGGGGTTGTGTTTTGTGGGGCAGAGCAAAGGCATTTGGTTTCCAAATGCAGGTGTTACGGCTCCCATATAGGCAGGGTCAGAGAAAAGGCATTCCCTCATTTCCAGAATGTTTGGTGGTAGTACACAATCCCGTGGCTGGAACACTGTCCCATCAGCAGGAAAAGAAGGGTTCACTAACTGTTCATCTACTACATGTCTGAGGTCAGTGGGATCAAGCAGAAATAGGGTGACAGTGCTACAGGAACAACACTTCCTATTTAAAAAAGAAACAAAGGAAGAATTCAGGTCATCACTGAGAAAAAAATGCAGCTATCAATTAACCCAGTGTATTTCTACAACGTTGATTAAGTTTATAAATGCATTAAATATTTGTTTCAATATTTGAAATACATTTGAGGTGATATATACAATTCAGACGTAGCAAAAGCAGATAGAGAACCTCTTGGCCATCTCTTTTACAATGATTTCTAACTCAGAGTTATGAAAATTGCTGCAGAAGTAAAATTCTTCAGGTAAAGGCTGCTCAGTGGCAATTTTTTTTTTTAGATGTCATTAAAATCTGACCATTTAACATTAAAATACAAGAGTGTACAAGAGTGCAACCAAAAATACCCACAGAAGGTAACAGCAACAAATATCTTTTCCCCATCCTGTGCATTCAATTATTGTTACACACCTGAACAGGCACTTGGTATTTCCCCTGACTCTGGAAGCAGGTTGAGCAAGCCACTAAAACTCTCTGGCATGTAACTACGTCCCAGCTAACAGTATCCAACACAGACTTTATCTCCCCACTCAATCTGGTCTAAAGAGAGCCCTGGGTAACTGCCCCATGGTAACTGTCAGCAAAGATGAAGTATTTGCTTTGTTCTGACGGCAGGCTCTTCACTATCACCTAAAAAAAACCAAAAAAAAAAAAAACCAGATCTGCCAGGAATAAAGGGCTTATTCTGGATTATTCTGGATATATGAAATGAGAACACTAGGCACAGGTAGCTAGATTTCCAGACAGCTCTCCCAAGACAGAGACCAAAGCCTGGAATACCTGCCAAGCATGGCTGCTGAAGATAAAGCATGAGGACTAATATAGCTATAGTGTCAGCATTTCTCATCAATCAGACAGTATTAAGTCAATTTATGAGATTTTCTAAGGTAAAAAGAAAATACAGTTATTACCAATGCTACAGCTGTGTGCAAAGAGTCCTATGGCACAACTAGAAAGCCTCTCTCAAATATGGCAAGTGCTCACAATGAGCCCAGGAGAATGAAGACTCCCAGAAAAGTGCTCAAAAAACTCTACTTGACATTATCTTCCCACCCCCTTCACTCACCACACCACTACCTTGCCTCATGGAGCATAGAGCACTTATAACTACAGTAAGGACCACAATCTTCCCAGTCCCTCCCTGGAAGGATGTGCAACCACTGATTTTATTTGAAACACATTCAAGCATTCCTTTTCCCTCCAAATAGCACTGTAGTTTCAAGCAATTTTTAGTGAATTTGTTACTGTCAGCTGCCTGGTCCATGCTGCCACATCCATGGCACTCTGCATTTGCTGAATAAGCCTCAGCCTAGGCACACAGAGCAGCATACTTCTGAGCCTCTCCCCCTTTCTGTGCTGCCACTGCTGTGTAAATTTTTCACTCCCCTTCCACAAATCCATCTTCTTCACATTAACATACTTAGTAAGTGAGCAGGAAGCTCTTGCAATATGGCCCAAACAAATTTATTGGAAAAAGCAGTTATTTTGGGGTTTTTTCACACATCTTTCTCCCTAATCTACTTAATGCAAAATTAAAAAAAAGTTCAGACAATGAAAATGTGATTCCTCAGGAGAAAGGCTCTATAGATATCCCCAGAGTTAACAGGATAAACAGAAAATCTCCCTAGTCCCAAACTGAAATAGAGAAGAGCATATGCACGGTTCACTGTTATTTTTTACATCAAAACAGAGATCTTAACAACTCTCACATCACCCAGTTAACCCAGTATAACCATCAGGTAGCAGACTCAACAGCAAGTTACAGAAGCTGTAACACTTCTCCAACATACTGCTAAAAAACCACGCAAACTTCAAGGGCTTCCCTAAAAGCTCGTCATCAGATTTACTCACATCAACGTCAGTTCTTTGATCTGAAGACAAAGGAAGCACGGATAGACTTCAGTAACCTGGTATGCAGCTTTCACCTGCCAGCAGCCAAACATCTGAAATCTACACAAAGCCTTTAAAAGAATTTTGAGGTCACTTCCACAGCACTGATACACACTCTGACAAACATACACAGCAGGATTACATCACAATAAATTACTAAAATAATTTAAACAGTGTTGTTTCTGACACTGCATGCCCCTAAGGGGCTGAGTTAACGTTCATGCATCTCATAGCAGTGAAACTGGATCTCTTGTACCTTAAATGTAGCACCTCCCTGTTTCTGGGTTATGGCTTCTATTGTGGTAATTCTCAGAAAGTAAGATAGTGATTACATTACACACTTCTGGAGAAAGAGGTGATGCTCCTTTCCACTTCATATTGGGGTATTTAGAGGTTCAAATTATTTATTTACTATCTGTCAAAATACAACAGAGAAAAAATTAATTTCCATAAGAAACAGAGACATTTATATCTTACTCAAGCTTCACAAAATACTTGGGGCAGCTATCTCAGAAGTGTCCAAGTATTCTCTGCAACTATAAAAAGATTTTGTTAGACCAGTTTCAGCAATGCCAGTATTTTAAAATGAAAGTGCTCAGCTTTTCGCAAAGAAAAAAATCTTAATAAATAAGATGGCCTTTATTAGCACACAGTGTAATCATTCTCAAAATCAGAAGAAATGGTTCAAAATTCATCCACAATCAAGTTCTAATCTCTTTATCCATAAAGAATTGGCCAACTTGGCTTCAAAATCCCATTCAATTTTTCCCCTAAGCTGGTAAATTTCTTTTACGCCTACTCCATCTCCTGTAACACGAAATGGAACATTAGTAAGATACAACTAACACCAGTATTTAAGTCACCTCAATCTGTAATGAATTACAGTAACTGAAATGAAACTGTAGTAATGTACCCCATCCTGTGCACAAGTGCAGTGTCATCAGCATCTCTGTTGAAAAAATCCATTCCCCTTGTTTATCACAGCACAAAGTTAAGAAAGAGCCTTGTAAGAATTCAGGGAACAGAAATACTAATAGCCAAGAAAAAAACCATTAAAACATAAACTGGAATATTTCTTCTATTCTACAGCTCTGAATATCGGTCCATCATCTCGTAACTAAAGTGTAACAAACTGTATGTACTTTCCCAAAGCATTTTTAAAAGTCTCAAGATAGAATCAGAAACTGAGTAACAGGAATTAGTTGTTTAATTTTTAATGTGAAGTTATTCACTGAGACGGTCCTTTAAAACCAAGGACTCTTTATTGTTAAACACAGCTGATTTATCAAATCAATTCTCTAATTGTCACCATTTCAAATTAACACTAAAATCCTTGTTGTTGCCTTTCTCAAAGTGTACAGAGCAGATATTTTCTTAGATGGTTATTATCCACGTTTTGAATAACTGGTGCTTACAAGAGATAAATAAAATTCTCAGTGAAAAATAGCTTATTCAAGAAAAATAATTAAAAATAAAAGAAAATAGCACCTTCAGGAGCACCATAAAATGTACACTGCAAGCAGCAAGCCTGCAGTGCTTCCTTCTTCTGCATTAAAGTATTCTGTAGCCTGACACAAAATATTTCTGATTACTTGTTTGCATTTGCATTATATTCTAGAAGAGGAAGAAATGGTAGACAAGATTGTGTCAGATTGAACAGATGCTTCTTCATCCTCTGGCATCACCCCTTCCTCAAATTATTTTTGACTATACAGTTATTATTTTTTATTATACAATTTCACATTCCTCAAGAAATTATAAAGTGAAAAAGATAATTTGACTGGCAGCCACCTGATTATTTTACAGTTCTGATAAAAACTGGGGATTAGATATGAGAATATCCTCTCAAAGGCTGAAGCACAGACAAGAGAATCACTATAATTTCACCACAAAGGTAAATATGCCCAGTGTAATGCCACTGCTACAAATTACCTGATGTTTCTTCAGGTTTTCTTTTTCCAGCTCTTTTGTAGTTCTGCTGGCATACAAGAGGAACAATCCCTGCCAGATGTATGGACACAACACTGCAATGGGCCTTGCCCAAAGCCACTCCAGCAAGCAGAGGAAAAAGGAAAGACCCCTATTGGCTTTATGTGAGACCTTCAATCAGAAAAATCAGTTTGTAGCATGTTCACATATGTTTGCTTTCAGCCCTTCCTTCCCAGAAAATATATGACTCAGGCTTTACACCATGAAACACTGTATTTTACTCTCCATGTACTTGGTAACCTCAGAGCAAGAAAAAATTTCATGTCACAGGAGTATGAAAAAATTATGTTTTAGCATAAGTTTAACAACAACTCCATTTTCCTCCATATGATCAATATATTCTAGAATTTGTTACAAGAGTCTCATTTACATTTTATCACAATTTATATTCAAACCCAAAGAGCAAAAGAAGCCATACCTACAAATGCAAAGTTAACCAAATCATGCTCTGCTCAAGATTACATGAGGGGAAAAAAGTGCTGATTACATCTTTTGGTCAAAAGAAGACTTTAATTGATAGAAACACCTTCCTGAGATAGAAAGGCCTTTCTCACCATACCAACTTGCAAAGCAAATAACCAACCTCCTTGGAAAACAGATTCTTCCACTTTGCTGTAAAACGCATTTTAAATAAGAAACAAAAACCACAGTTGCAGAAGTACTGGGCTAAGGACGAACTCTAGCTAAATGTAGCTGTAAATGTAGGAAGTTGCTTTTCATGAACAATAATTAGTACTCCTGTTGAGGTAAATACACCTAATTGTTTATTTTGCAAGGACACACATTCATGCACATTACTGGCAAGTACGTATGGGTCTGTCCTCTAGTTCCAGATGCTGATGAGAGCACTCCATGTACCTAGCTACCACATCACTCCTGGTGTAAAAAGCCTTAGGTTAAGATCTACCACCTTTTCAAAACAGCCAGTCTCGACTCCAAATGTTAAATTACACATTGAGCAAATGCTAAGAGAAAGTTACATGATGGCAGCCACTTAAACGATGTTCACACTCCCGTGAAGAGCTCAGCTCTAAGTGAACACAATCTGTCACACAGAGTTAGGTTTTCCAGGCCTTCCATAGATGCTGGTGTGTAGCCCTCCATCCTCATCCTTAGCAACATTCAACAGTTGCATCTCCTTATGCCTGTTTTACACAACATGCAGTTGGCTCCAGTATAGAAGCTGCCACCTCTGGCAGACTGCACTCCATCCAAGATGCTGCTGGAAGTCTGGGCAACACAGCAGTGGGCAGCAAAGCTCACATTCTAGCAATACCAAATGACACTTTAGCATGTGCTCACAGCCAGCTCATCATTCAGCACCTGTAACTACCAGTGAGGACACCACATCGTTATTAGCATGTCTGAGAAAATATTGAAAGGGAAAACTTTAAGAAAAGGACGTGCATCCAGCCAATCTTATCCAACTGCTTGAGCTCTTTGCAGGGGAATCCAGCCCCTTGACTGTGTAACATTAAGAACTGAAGTCACTGAAGGCAGCAGATGTCAAAGCTACCACCAGACACGGAAATTCATAAGCCTCTTTCTCCCTCCATATGACCTGAACTTTCCAGATGGGTAGTATTTTATATGTAAGGTTTTGGTCTGTCTTCTGCAATTATTCTTTTATGGAGGAAGTTTTATTTTTCCTGCTAATCCTACCACTTACAAAACCACTTGCCTCTGCTCCCACAGCAAGTGCTGTTGTGTTGCAGGATTCACCCTAGTATTTGGGAATCAGTCAAGCTTGATGAAAAGCTCCCAGTTCCAAAAGTACTACTACAAAAATACCCCACTGAAAGCGATCCAACACTGGGACTTCTTGCAAAGCTATTATGAAATGTTTTTGTGTTATTACTGTATAAGCAGATGGTCTTTTTTTTTCTCCCTTCAAATTCTACTAGTTCCAGTGCAGTACAATTATCAAACTCTACTTCCAGGTATGAGTGTATTCAGATTTATCTTTTTTATCTCTCTCTATCCACTCTGCCACCTCGCCTAGCCCGCTATGGCTGGACATTCATTTCATTTGCATCTATTTCCTCAAAGCTTGATGAGCCTAAGTAGAAGCAGGATTGCACATATCAGGCGAAGAGCTAACGCATGTCAACACTTGTCATGAACCAAGTGACCACACAGTGCCTCATACAAACAGCAGCCTCACCTGATTTCAAAGTATTTTAGTACAAATACCATGCAAAAATTAAAATAAATAAATGTTGTCAAAACCTGATGAACAGATTCAGTTTAAATATTGGTCCTCCAGCATCAGAGGAAAGTTTGTCTTATCAACTAGAGAGCTACTTGACTCCACTCTAAAAAGTGCAGTTCAACTGCAGGTAGATTGATGGAGAAACAAGCTGGGGGAAAGGAGGGAGGAGCAAAAAAAACAAAACCAAAACAAACAAATAAAAAGACCCAAAAAAAGCCAAAAAAGAGAAACCTTGCCAAAGGTGTGATCCTCTGGACTTCTATGAACAGCTCAAAATGCCCCAGAAGACTTAAGCGCACTTTCAGCACTCTGTGGAAGCAGTTATGGTGGTCCCAACATCATAGCTGAAGATACTACACGACTGCAGAAATGCAGTAGTTTGCCATGTCGCATAGCTGAATATTTGGCAGTTCAGAATTGGTGGGTTTGGGGGTCTTTTTCCTCCTCCCTTCACCTTACTAAGGAGAATTGAGTCCATTCCATTTGACAGTCAGAATTTGGATAATTGTAGTAAATTTAGCCTTTTGCTTATGGACTAGAGAAGTCAGAAAGGTCAACCAAATTACCTGCAAGGGGTCAGAGCAGACAAAACCAAGAGGCAGGAGACAGCCTAGCAAGGCAGGTCAAAAGCCCCCCTTCTCAGCTTGCAGAGAAGGTAACAGCACTTCAGGTTGCTTGGACAACGTGCTCGTAGAAAAAGCTGACAAGAGAAGCATTTACAAATCAGCATTTTTAAATCAACATCCATTTCCAGCTGCAAGCCACAGAAAATGTGAATACACTGTTCAGTAGTATTGCTACTGCAGAACAGTCTCCTTGCAAAGGACACCTGTGGGGCCTGGCCTGCCTTATGAAAGACCCCAAAGCAGCGCTTCCGAGTGAGCCCAATTCTTCACAAGTCTTTGATCTATAAACACAAAACCCAAAAAGCAGCTGATGTGCACCCAGCGCCACATCGGAATTAAATACTTCATCCAATGGCCACAACTCTCCCAGATTATACGCACTGACACTTTTTCAAGCAACTGGTAACTTCTTACTTGGTCACTAAGATGTAGGTGGAAAAAAAAACCCTAAACCACACCACTGTGCACTGAATTACTTCCTTCTAATATGATTATTCATTAGTACTATAAGTAAAGAAAGCAATTGCAGAATTGCTCAGAAATGCCTTCAGAATTCTACAACAGTGCTTCACAGAATCACAGAACAGGCAAGGCTGGAAGGGACCACAGTGGGTTATCTAATCCAACCTCCCTGCTTAATCTGTGTTATCCTAGAGCACATGGCACAGCATTGCATCCAGATGGTTCTTGAGCATCTCCAGGGAGGCAGACTCCACAATCTCTCTGGGCAACTTGTTCTAGTGAGTAGCCACCCACATGACAGAGAAGTACTTCCTTGTTTTCACGTGAGAATTCCTGTGCATCACTTTCTTTCCATTGTCTCTTCCTATTTCCTTATGCCAAGATGAGTTTTTTTCCAAAGGCTGACCAAAAAAAACCCAAACCCCTGAATAAGTGTTTGCTCCCACTTTTCAGACACACAGTACAGCTCTGAGAAACAGCCACACTCCTACCAGCACTCCACTGATGATGTGAACCATTAACCCATCCCATGAAATGTGGCAGAGCAGCAGCACTGCAGCAGCCAGACCACCTAGAGCCTGTGCCACATACTCTTCCCCACACACAGCTGTGTGCAGCAGTGTTTGTTATCTGTGCTGTAACACTGTCTGCCCAGCAATCACCCACTTCAGTTTAAACTAATAATGGAAAATAACTCAATCAAGTTTTCTTTACTCCTGCAGCACATGCTGAATGTCCAAAGCAATCTGTTTTTATGTGGCACGTTACTCTTCACTCCGTATGCCAAAAAATACAGTCAATTTTTATAGCAACACATCTCAGCACACATTTCAAGGCCTGTATTACAGCAAAAGCTGGACACTGTTTGCATCATCTTATTGAGAAAGTAATTCCAACATAAGCACCCATTCAGATGTTTAGTCCTTTATTTCCCAGTTGCTTTCAGAAAGGTTAATCACCTTTCCGCTGTGTACTTAACTGGTGAGGTTTCATAGATTATCATCCCTTAGGCTGTGCAGGAATTCTTCACACACACCAAACCATCAAGCTGAGCCTTCATATAAGAACTGGGATCCATACACGGTGTCACTGGTTCAACTCCCTACTGATTTTCCCAGTCTCATACAGGTAACATAACATTGCCACATCTTGCATTCATAAGCAGGTCAAGTTCATCCTGCTGTCATGCAGAGGTGAAACATTAAAAATTAAGCATGAGCAACCTTATGTCATACCCCAGCAGTGTGTACTCAAATCAGCTGCTTGTATGACACTACGTGCAGAGCCTCAGATGTGTGTCCTGGAAGTCTTGGCAAATGTCACACTCTATGTGTGCGCACTCAATCCATAACGCTCTAACTTGGAGAAAAGGAAAAATTAATGAATACTGGCTATAGAATTATATATAGAATTATTAAAAGATGACAGTATTTCAACCTAAAGTTCTCTTCTGTGCAAAGAAGGTTTAGAACTGCTGATCAAGACTCAAACAGCAATGCACAAACCATGTGTGGGGGACTGTATCTCCTCTGACATGCTGTGGGCTGTGGCACCCAAGGGCTGATAATCCACTCAAGGGATGCATAACATGACTTACGAACTTTCATTCTGGGGAACTATTTCCCATAAGCTTTTCTGGTGTAATGTGATGCACAGTATAAAAAAAGCTAAGAATTCGAGATTAAAAAGACCCAACAATATCACAATGGTAAGCTTGCACCATGTCGAGTCATAAATTACACAGTTTTGCGGTACGTGGTTTTGTTACCTCATACTAGGCATCATGATAACTATGAGAACCACACCTTTCATCTTGCTGACCTGTAACGCTACATTTATGTAACGTAACACTCGCAATTTAAGCTTCAGTGATTTTTTTCAAGGTACTCAGGCAAGCTTATTAAAACTTTAATAAACTGAAACGCATGCTGGCTTCATCGTTTTGTAGCAGCACTGTTTCTTCGTACTTCTAGTGAAACACTTAGTCCCTAGGTACTTAAAACTTCTGATTTTTTTTCCCCTAGTTTTAAAACTTGGTCGGCTTCAAAGAACTAGCTCTTTTTTGATAGCTTAAAGCGCTGTATTTTATCAGCGAAAAGAGAAAGTCGGGAAGATGCAGATTGGAAGCAAGCAGCGCACCAGCCAAGGCAGCACACCTGCCGAGGCGGGAAGGTGCGGGGCGGCGGCAGCGCCGTGCCGGGCTGCGGACG